>JAAXYV010000406.1:0-12551 GCA_036851875.1 Novacerus sp. FZ-2019
TATGAGCCACATTGCTTATGAACGCACCTTCGCTGGTGCATGCGCAGAATGTTGAGTTTTTTTCTTCTCATTTTACACGTTCTTAAGCTAGCTTATTTCTGGCCCTGCCAGCGACACTCCATAATGTCCACAAATTGTACTAAAATTTGCATCAATTGTTTTCATGAAATGGAACAAATTGGCGGGGTGATCCTTTAAAAAAAAAATCAAAAGTTCGTTTTAAGGACCACCCTAGTAAACACGTATATGGTTTCATCAGCATGCGTATTGATTGCTATCTATACTTAGTGCCACAGCAATTAGGCACAAGAAAATTGTTTCCCCTGGTCGAACTACTTTCTTTCGAATTGAAATACTCTCTAAATATCAAAAGTCAAACGATTGCGAACGAAAGGTCCCTCCACGACGGTTTCACACCGGCTACCTCTTCAATGGCTTCGGCTTTCTAAAGACAATGAAAACATTCGGAGTTCACACAAAACGCTTTGTTCGTATTATATTATTCTTTATTCAGGTTGAGTTATAAGAAATGTTTTGAGATTTGTTACCCAAAAAAAATAAAATATTTAGCTTTGTTTACAATTTTTTTCGACACTTGTGAACCACCATTTCTTTAGTTCACTCAAATTTTTTTTATTTAAGCGGGCAACAATTAACATTGGTTTTGAGTACAAGGTATTGGCGACATTTGTGGAACCAAATCGCTTTCTTGTTTATAATCTACCAGTTTTATATACAAGAAATAATTGATTTGTGAAATATTTGCAGTCGGTTGCTACTTGTCGATAACGGAAGTAAAGCACGTAATACCATTTGTTCGGTTTACAATGAATTTTCGAAGTTAGTATAACAAAACTAAAATACCACTAGTTTTGGATCCATGGAACTTCCTAATATTTCCACAACATTATTTGACTAGATAGAATATAGACAACTTTAGCTATCCACAAGTATAATTCCATTTATGCGTTTCGTTTACAAGAAATTTTTCGACATTTGTGGACCAAAAATGAAATACATTTAGTTTCATCTACAAGAAATTTTTCGACATTTGTGGACCAAAAATGAAATACATTTAGTATCGCTTACAAGAAATTTTTNTAGTTTTATCTACAAGAAATTTTTCGACATTTGTGGACCAAAAATGAAATACATTTAGTATCGCTTACAAGAAATTTTTCGACATTTGTGGACCAAAAATGAAATACATTTAGTTTCATTTACAAGAAATTTTTCTTACATGTTGAAAAAATAAACCACTATTGGTCTCGTGAACAAGGTATTTTCCACACTTCTTGAACAAAATCTTAACAATAGTTTTGTGTACAAGAAATATTTGATTTGTAAAAAGGTCGGCTGCCATTTGTCAATAATGGAAGTCAAGCCTATATTACCATTTGTTCGGTTTATGAGATTTGTCGTGACACATGAACAAAACTGAAATACCACTAGTTTTGGATACATGGAACTTCTCAATAATTACACGAAATTATACGATTATAGATTCATTTTGCTGTTTTAGAAGAATTTTAGGAATATCGTCACTTGTGATATATTTAGTCTGACCCTTATCTGACTTCTGTTCTTTTCGAATTTGGTACTCCGACTGCGTTCATTTATAAGTTAAATTCTTCATCCTAGAAATCCAACTGTTGACTGTAGGTTAAAACTGAGAGTTGAAACTTGTAATCTGGTATCTATAAATATCAAATTCATTTGGTTGGCATTTGGTTGTTAAAGTATAAAGTATTATGTTATTCAGAATGTTACATTTGTTAACGTTAATGTGGCCTCGACTGTCCGTCTTATTAAATCATGTTTAAATATGCATCCTGACAATATTGCAAACGTCATTTATGGTAGGGATGGTAAATTTTTTAAGCTTAAAGATTACGATTAATTCACTTGCTGAGTTTTTCTTAAGTAGTTTTTTTACTACAAGTCGAATAATAAAATCCAAACATACAGTATCCTTCCTGTATAGTTATACTTGGACACTGAACAGCCCAGAGATTGTAAGATTAAGATTAAACAGCCAACAAAACAAATTACACATGTGGCACTATAATCAGGCAGGGAAATGTAGCAGGGAATTTCGAGGATTTTGCATTCCTATTGCCCTTTTTCCCGCGAATTCTTTTTCTATGGTTAATGCAAGGGATCGTCCTTAAAACATATTTCGCATAAGTGCAACTTTGTGTCATGGCATCAGCCTTATAAGTTCTATTTTCAGCAAATATTACTTACCAGACTGCTGTAGTCACGTGTTACATATCCAAGTTTGTAATCAATGGCTCAATCAGCAAACTGAATACAAGACGATTGACCGATGCGACGATGACGCAGCGAGTCAACGATTTCATTATGGCTATGTCAATCAGCCCATATCGGGTAATTCGTTCATACTCCATCCATCCATAAGTCAGCTAGAAGCATCCACTGTTGCAAAAAAATTTGCGTTAATACATTCTGTACAAAGATCATTACAGAAACTCTATATATTTAATTTATAACAAAATAAAAATTAAACTCAAAATGTTGTCCTCTTCTACCGTCAAGTTTCATTTTCAAAATAAAAATTCATAACCACGGATTTCACATATGGGTAGTTCAAGTTACTCTAATACACATTTGATGGATTAAACTGTACCAGACAACACGGTTCCCAAAATTCACAACGTACATAATTCAAGTTCTAGACTAAACTATTTATATGATTAGAATGAAATTATGAGATTAGATTCTAGAAGAGATCTAATCCCACATGAATAACATGTGGAGATACCCGTATTATATAGAGAAGTGTAACGTTTCTTCCATATATGTACACGTTTAGATATATGCTATTGAAATCTTTATATTTTACTGAATAGGCATACCATTCGCAACATTAATGGAAAAGATTTAAAACTGTAAATTTTACTGTACTATGATAGGAACACTACATTCGAACTCAACTTTAGTTCTAGATGTGAAACAGGAAAGATTCACATCAAATCAATTTAATGTTCTTTAATTTTAAAGTCCTCCTTAAATTGAGGGTCTATTACTTTGAATCGTAACTATAGTCCGGGGCGGATTCAAGAATTTTCATAGGATTTTTTTTTTCATTTGATAGGGTAGGTCGGGCCTACTGAACTACTCCTGGATTCGACTATGGGTGGATCCGGAGGGGGGGGGGGTGGATTAACATTTTCGTGTTACAAGATTGAGTAGGTCGTTTTACCTACAATGACGCCAGTATTATATAGATATGGTCAGTGTCTCTTTAAATTGAACATGGTGAAGCTGACTAGCCACAAACTTTGAACTTAGCTCGAATGGTACATAGGTTGTAGGTACTTCCGTCAGTTTATCATTTCGTTTGGCAGATAAACTGACGTCATTTTAGCAGGTGGGTTAATTCATGTCAAACATGACGTTGCATATGCAAGGGGGGTGGGTTCCAAAAAAGGATCTTTTTATGTGATGATGGACGCTCCCTAACGGAACCAACCAATAAACCTTATTCTTTCACAACTCACATCACAAGTCACACTGACCCACCCTAACAGTATAGTTATTTCATTTATGATTAACAATTAAGTAAAAACGACTTACCAATACAGTCGAAAAACGTTGACTGAGTTATAATAAAAGCAGAATAATTGTGTGTGAAATTGTTTTGAACTGCTATAATACTCCAGTTGAAGGTTCGATGAAAAGTCTAGTACTATTGTCGAAGGTTGCAGTGAAGTAATTCAAATAAATAGTATTTGACAGTTGCATTGCACTGTGGTCTGGTAGGAACTAGGAATACGATGGAAAATATAAAATGAGGCAAAAGTAAAAGCCAATAGGAATTTTGATTGAGTATGGCTGAGAAGTCGAATAAAAATTTTAAAGGAGTACTCTCCACGGAGTCTACATGCCAACTGACATCTCTATCTAAATTGTACATTCAAGATTACAGGCATGGAAAATTTGTTGAAGCAAAGGAATATAAGTACGCGGGATGAACACATGCTTGCTGCTTGCGGACCGATGCCGCATGCATGGCAATGCCAAGCCAGCCCACATTTTTCTCAGCCTGATACAGAAAAAAAACTAGTGAAGCAAGGACAGAACTTCAACATCAGTCAATGACAAATGCTCAAGCCATGTCTATACACAAAACGGTCGGGTTAGAAGACAGGCACCAAAAGTACTGCGCAAATCTTATACACTTCCGCATAGAGCTTAAAATCGTCGATATCGCCCAGACCCATATAGCTATTAGCTACCTGCGGCTATACCCATTTAAACTAAGAGTGCTTTTGTTACGTCCAGGTGGGTGGGCATTGGGCATGTTCAGTTCTCTAAACACGTTCGCTGAGCTAAACTTTAGATTGAAATAAGGCAAGATATTTGGGTTTTTTCTACCTGAAAACTCATTGGTACAAAGTTGTATTCACACTACACGGTCCTTGTTTGACGAATAATAGATACACTACATACGAAGCAACAAGATACCTACGTGTAATATGAATACGACTTTGAACCAACTTTCAGGTAGAAAGAAATATCTTTCTACTCTCTATTTATATCGAAAGTTTAGCTCCGAGTCCGGAGAACTGAATAGGACAACCCGCCTGGACGTAACAAAAGAGCTCTTAATTTAAGTGGGTATAGCCGCTGCTCGCTATATG
The DNA here is from genome assembly GCA_036851875.1 of Novacerus sp. FZ-2019. Taxonomy (NCBI): domain Eukaryota; kingdom Metazoa; phylum Arthropoda; class Collembola; order Entomobryomorpha; family Tomoceridae; genus Novacerus; species Novacerus sp. FZ-2019. The sequence continues at coordinate 4,668 of JAAXYV010000406.1, forward strand.
CACTGCTGTTCTGGATGTGGATGCGTATAAGATTTGCATAGTATTACCTATATAGAATACACATAGAATATACCTTTTCCTTGGATGAAAATACCATTCAATGCAATCCTCTCAGAAATACAGGTGAAAGAAAATATTTTGTCCGTTAACTGAAATACCTGGTCTGGCCGTAGGTATTATATTTTAGTCTACACCTGGATTTCTCCTGTTTGAGTTGAGACGTCCGTAATATACCTATAGAAAGATCAACCGACCGTTTCTTTTCTTTACATTTTTACCTTTATGCTTGTAGACTCCAGTAGACGGATTTGGAAAAGGTAGTCATTGTTTGAACCGACAAGTCTGCGACTTAACTTCTCAACTGCAATGGCAAGTATACAGAACAAATCTAATTTCAGCCTGCAGGCACCACGGCAGACTATTTTATCTTACCTTATTGTTATCTTTGACCATACAGATATTCAATGTACAGAAACGACCATCAACGTACGATGGTTATTCCACAGAATCTATTTTCTGAACTCAAAATAAAGTTGCTTGCTACCTATAATTGAAGGAACTAATTTACATGCAATGCAATGTTTGGAAGGAATGAACTTTCTACATGGGTCTTGCTGGATGCAAAGCTCGTATGGCAGGGACTACCAGCAACAATTTTTTCAAACCATATTCATGTACAAAATTGAGAAATGCAGCTACGTGCAGTAGTAGTAGCCTCAAAACAATTCCATCCAAGGAATAGGGATCAGGCGTAACAAATAGTCGTTGTAGATCATCTTTTATATGTGATTCCATTAAATGATCTAAGGATTTTCTTTCATAATAATATGAACTAATGACAATACAATGCAAAAATTTTCATGCTTCCAAAAATTATTTCGAACGCTGTATTACAAAAAGTATGCAATATAAAAATCAGATCATAAGTTAAAACAACATTATGAGTAATCCATAGTTGATTTGATACTACAGAAGGACATGGCTGAAGAGGCTTAAAGACCAAATTTTTCAAGTTTAAATTTTAAATTACAAGTACTGAATCTAGTAACAGTGCCAAAAACTTGCTAGCAATCTATCTTCATTGATTTATTAATATCGACAATACCTTTAGTTTTCTTTACAATTTTTTGAAAGGTTACAATTTTATTATTTGACGTCGTAGTTTACGTAAGACTATTACCGAAAGTCAATTATGAATGTATTTCATGTGGTTACTACACGCCACGTAGAGTTTCTGAAGATATTCTATTGATAATGGAATCAAATGTTCCTATTATATATAAATACCTACTATTAAACATAATATAGTTCTGATTCTGCCACAAGCAATACTCAAAATACCAGATTAGACCGGACAGCGTCTAAATCCATCATAAAACGAATATCCGAAGGTTCTTGACATATAGTAACCATCTAAAGACTCTGATTTTACTTTTCAATTTGCCTTTAAATGAGTAAACAATTGTTGCTTTTGTGGAATTTGTATTTAAACTGACTTTATAATAATGACTTTGAGAAATAATATTGAAAGATTATTTCGAACAGTTTCTTGGCTAAAAACAAATATTAAAGCACCAAACGCAGTAAGAGTTTTTTTGGAAAACTCTTAATACAAAAACCACCAGTGTATGAATTTCTCATAAATTAACTCATAGAAGCAGAGATAAAAAATGTATAAACATCGCGATCTTGGACACAATATATTGTGACAAAATATTTTAGCATTCGTACTGCATGCTGACGTAATGTTTTGAAATGAGCAACCTACCTACCAGTCCAGTAGCAGTAAATATCAAATATGGCCGGCATGATTTCTAGAATAAGTAGCATTACCTTTAAGTAAAACATTATATTATAATGATATATATATCATTCGTGTGTTGTCTAGAATATAGAACGTTTTAATTTAGAAATGTAATTTGCAGAGCTACTGATTCATTTTTGAATTCATACCTTGACCTTGAGTGCACTATAAGGTTAGACTTAAATGGTATCAAATATGAACCAAACTAAATTCCATTCCTGCACTTTTCTTATATTTCCCTTTCAAGCTTTCATTCTGTCAACATAAAATAAGTTTTTAGAATGTATTTCATGGATACTGAATTGCGATAAATAAACCATTTCTATCCTAGTAATTTCTGAGGGAGTTCTCTTCCTCTTCATTTATTTATGACTTCACGTCTCTTATCTTTTCTGCAAGCGAATGCCAAAGGTGGGATATTGGTTTCCAGATAATGAATTCTGAATATTAGTAATCCTAGAGTAGTATTGTATAGTTTCCATGGTGGTAAGTTTTTTTTTTAGTAATGAAATCGAGCTGTTGAAACATTAAGCAATATATACATTGGAATATTAATGCTCTGCTTGAATAACTAATATAAATTTATTACAATAAATCGATTGTCGCTTAGGTTAAACTAATTAAATAGTGAAATAGTTATTTAGTAGTTTCATATTAATTTAATGATGAAATAATGATTTAGTGGTTTCAGTGATATAAATAATGTCTTAAATAAGTTAGTCGAATAAATTCTTCATTTTACATAATATAACTTCTCCATAAACTTAGAAACACCACACACGAGAAGAAAGAAATAATATGTATAGTACAACAGTGACAGTGCTAAAACGAAGTTTCTACATCTCCCAGAAGAGATGAAAAATATCTAATGGGTGGAAAGAATTTACATAATAGTGAAAACATAGGTATATAGATAGTGAATAGGCTATTCCGTGAAATTTCCAAGCTAACCGTCAACAGTTTCTCTTTACATAATATTTTAACATATTTTCTTCATCTTTGCCAATACCAAGAGGAATAAGAATTGCGAACAATGATAGAGTTGCTGCAAAGTACCTTCAACAAGTCACAGTCATTTGGGTAGTTTCATTTAGAGCAGATAAATATTCTTGACACAGTAAAATAAAACTGCACAGCAAACAGAAAAATGGTTTGTGTCAAAATTTACAGTGTGTAATATTTGCTTGTTTTCGATTTGTATTTGTATGGGTACGTTCTGCTCTGAATGCGAATAATCACTTCCTTCAGGAGTTTAATTTGATGAACTAAATCGTAAATATTGTTCAAAGTTCTCTGATACAATGATTGTCATTCAGATCCTAAGAGTAGCGGAAAACTGCAATCATACATTCAAATCAGACATGAAAAATTATTAAAATCAATCTTATCTGAATGGATGGATGAATGACCTTTAAAATGTATTTGTGAACAAAATGATGCGTAAAGACTTGAAAATTTGGTCTCGAAATGTAACGATGAAGCTATAAGAATATAAATTGAGAAGCACTGATTTAAATGACCATCTTCTAAAATAATTACCTTTTATTCCTTGCTTGGAAGCAAGTTGACACTTGGTGTAGATATATATCATCTGTCTCCCTGCACTTGAAAATTAATATAATTCAATCTCTGCTGTTGGAAAGGAATGTTTTACATTTGAATGCAATTTAAAAATAAAATGTTGTACAATGCATATTTAAGACATGGGTAAACGTTTGACATTCTAACGCCCAAGGGAAAGTCACATCGTGGAAACAATTTCTGTTTTATTGCTCTAATTTGTTCCAGATTGAGTCAAAATTTATGTGGAGCATATATTGTTATACCTAGAAAATCTGAACCATCAGAACGAATCGATAATCGATACAGCTACAAATGGATTTCTAGGGCTAGTTGGAGTAGGTATCAGAAATCAGAACGACGTGCTTAAAACTAACAATTTAATGTAATGCTCGGTATGGTAATGAATTTGTGGAAGAATATTTCTATATAAAAATTCTAATACTGGGATGGTTTTGCCAACTAATAATTTAACATGAGACTAAAACGATTGATTTTTTATTTAGATTTATTACAATGAACCGCGATCAGAATTTTCATTTTTCAGATAGCAGCAGCACTAACAGTAGCAATTACAAATGAACATGTAGAATCAAAATGGTGTTACATCGAATTTGGAACTAATCCCTTCAAACCAACTGTCTTGGCACACGTTATTTAACAAACATTGTACTTGATAACTGTAGTACATTTGAAACAATTAACTTCTTGAATACAGCATTTACACGTAAAGGTGTAAAATAGAAAAGTCATAGTGTTAATAGCAATTTACATTCAAGTAATAAATATTGTCAATTTAATTATGATTTATTTGTTGAATTCGCTGGCTGTCCATTTCTCTTGCTATTACATGTTGAATTCGTTGGTTGTCCATTTCTCTTGCCATTAAATGTTGAATGATTAGCTGATGATACTTCCAAACTACGTAACCTCCAGTTATGATTCATTCATTGCCACCTGAAATAAAATAGATTATTATTACCTTTTCTAAAAATATTGAACGAAACTATACTATTTGAATTACACAAATATTTTAAATCACTAATGTATTTTCACTTAAGATATCTTTATTACACAGTATTATTAGCTTTATTTAAATTTTAAATTCCACTCGACTCAGAAAGGTACTTACTTTTAGTTTTAGTTGACAGCTATATTGAAGTCGCCGGTGCTGTCGAAATAAGTAATTTTTCCTACTGCTTTAATGGCAGCAGAAAAATTACAGCAGACAGCTGAAATCAGAATTACACCAGAAGCAAAACACTCAGAGTTAGAAATCAGACACATAATGTGTCTTAATTAAATAACTTTGAGTGTCTCAATTACAACTGGTTGAAGTATCTGACCAAATATTAAAATACTGATAGAAAACAACTGAACTTGGAGACGAAATGAAAGGGAAATCCAGAAATGATGGAGATGGGCGAAGGAATGAAAGTGAGGATTGAGTTTTACTTTTGAACTGAAGCCAAAACGCCGGTGCGGTGTGTGCGGTGTACGATGCGCAATGCTTGGAGGTTATTTTGCTTTCCTCATGCCGATGTAGGATAGAGCATGGCTCTGTCCTGCAATCCAATAGAGTTTTATTACAGTCCATAGGGAACAATAGCTATTTGTGTTGAGTTTGCCATTCTAAATGAAAATGATAAAAATGATGTGTATCTTTTCTCGAATTGTAGCTGGCATTCCATTCGTAGTATTGTCAATAGCTCACTCTACTCACACTTATCCAAACCTCATCGTTTTATTCAACTAATATTAAACTACAATATTTGAATGTTCGTTTTGAATATACTGCTACATTAGGGTGGTTAAAAAAAATTAAGTACCTCATAATTTGGATGCTCATGGATATTTACGTTTGATTTGATTAGAAAAAATAATTCACAAATAATTTTATATAAATCAAACCACATTTACTGCTGCCTCATAGGTGATGAAAATTAACAATGTACATCAATATGAATTTTGTAGGGAAGATGTAGTGTTTTAGTTTTCCCGTATCCACTCAAATCCACTAGCATTATATTTAAATGAATTTTAGAAACAAGCAGAAAAAGTCGAATCGAAACAAATACATTGTATATCACAGTGTTTCCAGTCCAGCCGACATTCCACAATGTGCTTGAGGCAGTAGTAAATGAGTTCCGAATCTGATGATATTTTACGGTGATAGTCCAGTGACCAAAAGGAACAAAAAAAGTCATGAGCGTTTCATATCCGAAAGCTTTTATTTTTACCCATAGTAAAATGAACCCTATTCCGACATGCTATTGATATTCATTTTGATGTGACAGACAGCCATGCACATGGTTTTTGAAAGTTGAGGCCTCATTTAATGCCTCCAATCATTCAATTAATTAATTGCACTTGATAACATGGAAAGTAAGGTTTACTTCTTTTTTTAAATTTGTTTTATTCACAATAGACCTCCTCATAATTACAAAAAGTGTAACGTGATCTCTTATGTTATTGCATCTTATTTTCACATAAAATTTAGCATTTCTATAGCCAATTTTCTTAAAAATTTGTCATCTTTACAGTTTTGTCTTCTTTACATTTACAATTTACTTCAATCATTATTCATTCTTAGATTTATTTAGCTTCAATATTATTTTTATTGAGTGTATTATTGAAGATGGGTTGCATTACATTGAATGATCATGTCGTATATTTATTCATCATTTTATCTTGATAATAACATGCTTTAAAACATTTTTCTGAATAACTTTATATCCTCAATTTCTTTTAAATCAGGTGACGTATTTTTCCATTGTTTGCACTATTGCCATTGATATCAAATTGTTTTCGTGCCGTAGTTTTTGGTATTTGATATTGGTGAATTTCATTATTTTGTCTAGTGTTGTGATGGTGCACTTCATCTATACACTTGCATAGATACATGGAACGTTCATGGTGCATTCTTCTTGGAAACACCCATTTTAGTTCACGTATGTTATTGAATTTTTAATACTGTCGTATTTGTTTAACCCTAATAATTTTATCATCTTTGAGTCGGCCTTTCTCCAAATTATGCCCATGTATCTAAGCGATGATAGTATGTATGCATTGAATAGTATATTTAAATTGTTTCTAGTTAAGTATGTCACTATACGGTATACACCCCTTGCTGCTGCATAGCAGCAACTCATGCTAGAAACCCTTCCCCCCGCGTAACGAGGCATTACGAAAATTGCATACCCCTCCCCTTCCTATAATTCCCGTCACGTTACTCTATATTCTAATTCAAACCGGGGATCATTAACTCCTGGTTAGCAGTTGGTGTCGAAAGTCCTTAAATTTTAATATTCTTAAACTCATGAAATTTTATAAGAATATGTAAATAAATATTCAGATTCTATATTAACCTAACCTGTACACGAGGCTGCGCGAGATCGTAATGATTTACCCATAATATAGTAGAACTGGGTAGAACTATAAATGTCATACGGGCCCCACAACGGCCTCAACTATATGATATGCAGTACTAAACCATATGATAATACATAACTAAACTGAAACAACTTGCATGTCAAACCTATCAGTTTAATACAATTTGTTTGAATTACCTTATAATGTTGTATTTAAAGCCAATATTTTGAATTATCATTAAGTTGTAATTTTAAAGATTTAGGTTCATATTCTAATTTTATGCTTATTCAGCTTCTCTATGGAGCTCCATTGTATACCGTGGAGGTCGTTGGTCTTTACTTGAATGTTTAATTAACTCTCATTACACAATCATTTTTTATATCCAAATCACTTAAAATACCTCACATTTAATATGACAAAGGAATTGTAGGGCAGTGTGTATTTTATGCTCAAAGAGGGATGACTGCAAGAACTTGAGGGAGAAACTCATTATTTTAGTTTTGTGGGAATATTTCTTTTAGTCAAGCACTGTGAATAAACTGACAATATTTGCTTCACATTTGACCTTATACAATTTTATGGAAGCAGTTAGTTACCACCAATAATACATTACATTCACCCACCCACAGCTGATACATGATGCTGATCATGATACAGAATTTGAATGACCTATTATTTATCGTTCCTATATGGAAATTAAATATTTAATTATGGTTACTATTTGAATATTAAATTTAGTTCCATATGCACATTCCCTTCTTCTACAATGTAACATCTTAAATTTCAGTGTCACGAAATAGCAAGGTAGTTGTTGCGGAGTGAACCAAAAGAAATTGTTCGTTTGTTATTAAGGTTTCTTTGGAGAATTTAAGTAAATGACTTGTACAATTAATGCTACTGGACAAGACTTTACGTCCGTTATGTAGTAAGGGTAGTTAGTCAGATTGTGTATTTGAATACTCTACCTAATGAACAAAGACAATCCTGTTTTCCTTCTGTTTGGTTTATTTGTTCTGTTTCTGTTGATGATTCTCCATTGTAAGAGGAAAGTAAATAGCTTATTGCAATATTTGCTTAAATTAGTTAAAACCAACGGACGAGAGAAGGAAAATTAGAGGCACAGAAATCGGTATCAGGTACAATATCAG
>JAAXYV010000407.1:0-12509 GCA_036851875.1 Novacerus sp. FZ-2019
AACCAAGCCAAGTCACGCCGCATTGGTTATTTTCCTGCACTTTACAACACATAAGAAAGTAAAGGAAAGGAAAGTCTGAGTTCAGTTCACTTCACTTTACTTCACTTCAGGGTTTGAAAAGTGTGTATGTGCACATGTCTGTATATATGTACCTATATAGGTATGTACACGTGTGTAGTGTATTGCGTAATGCATGTAAGTATAAAATACGCTGCATTGAAAAAGTGCGGAGCTTAGCGTAGTAGAGGGCACGCTTCAGTAAAATGTATGAAAATGAGTGGAACCTCAACTAAACTGAGTAGCGAGCACTGACGTGAACATAGAGCTGGACACAGATCGGCAATAAATGCCCGGCATTTTCATTGCAGCCTTTCCATCCTACATGCTTACACTGCGTTCCTAGTCCTACATTACATTACATTATATTACATTCTATTTGTATGTCATGTGGTAGTGGTAGTGGTAGTAGTGGTGGTGGTGGTGGGTAGGTACTAGGTACACAAGGCAAGGCGAGGAAGGCTTTAGATTCAAGTGCTGTTTCCCTCTAGTTCCCGTGGTCACTCATCAGGCATCAAGTGCATTTTGTTAGCTTCCTTTTGGCTCTGCTGCCCTAGATATCTCTTTCCCCTCTAAATTCTAACTCCACTCCTCTCTACTCTACTCTACTACTTTCTCTCTTTCTCTTTACTTCTACTTCCAGCAGTGCAGCATAGTATAGTATAGTCATAGTCAGTCTCTCTTGTCTGCTCTGGTTGAATGTATGTGGATATGAAAACCACCTCAGCAGAATCAAATGAGATTCTTTACTGCCACTTATGCACTTCATTCCCGAACCCAGATTTGACTTGGCCTCCGCTCACTATCGCTTTCCCTATACTAATACTACTAGGAATAGACTATCTCTCTTTCTCTCCTAGCTGGCTGGAGGCTATACCTTTCTCTGGTGTTTTTGCTTTGCTTTGCTTGGTTTGACTTGCCCTAACTTGGTTGGGCTTAGACTGGAGGAAACCGACCAGTTCCTATCTTCGACACACATACATACATATATAGGTAGCTGCGTTGAATATGCTATGTAATGTATGTACGTATATACATTTATGCTATACGTAGAAGCAGATATTAAAATGCATACATATATATAGTCTAACATGCCATTCATTCTCCATGCTCTAATTCGGATTCTCTGTGTTCCACTCCTCCTACACCACACCAAGAAGACCAAGGAAGCAAGAGCAAAAGTCGGTCCGCAATTCTTATATTTTCCCAGGCTATAATACAAGGTAGTTTAACTTAACTCTGGGGCCTTTCTTGCCCTGGTTTTCTAATTTTCTTGTCCCTCATGCTCCTGGCCGTCTACTATAATACTACCTATGCCACCATATACCTAGTTTTACTCTCTAACCCCATAGAAAATTTCAATTTCGGTCACATGCGGGTCTTTACTTGCACATGATTTCTATTCCGCCCCAACACTCTCCTTTCCTCACTTGACTTTCACTCTTGTCCTCCTTCCACTCACAACACAGCTAGGAGTCTTCTAGTCTCCTAGTTGACTAGACTACTATTAAAAACTTTACTAGGAAAGGAATAAATGTACAATTCTTTTTGGAGTGTGCCTGTGTTTGTGTAAACCAGTATGAGGGAAGTCTTCTACAAATACAAGCATACTTACCTACCTACCTACCTACCCATCCACCTACCTATCTACAGACAGCAAGAGGTACGTAATACTGTTATAGGGAAAGGCAGTGTTCGCAGTAATGGCAATGGCAATATGAAAGCATATTTATGGATTTAATCTTATAGAAACGATTTCGGGTGCATAATATGTGCCTAGTAGAGAAAGGCTTACAGCCCTCACAACCCGAATTCAACTCAACCCAACCCAAGCCGACTCAGCTTTCCTTTCCTTTTCTTTCCATTCCTTTCCCTGCTCTTCCTTCTTAGTATTCCTATTCTAATGAAAGAATGAACCCAAATCGGAAATAAAGAAGCAGTAACTGAAACTGAATTGTGTCGTAAAGCAGTATAGTAAGCAAAGTAACCATTGAATGGCATTTTATTACTTAGTATACTACTCCAGTCAAGTCAAGCCAAAAGGTAAAGGTATTCTTACGCTTACGTATATTTAATGTATTTGCGTGTGTAGATAGTCCATACACTAAACACCAACGCAACCTACCTACCTACCTACGTACATAGTTTAAGAAAAAGATAGAAGAAAAAGGGAAAGCTAGCACTGCATTTTTTAATTTCTCAATTAAAATTCAAACCGTCATGCGTTTCAATGGACGGAGAAATTACTCCCAGATCAAATAACACGCTGGAGCTATATGGGCTCTCTCTACATTTTATTACAATTTGAATTGCATCGCAATTCACACAGAATTGACTTGAGTGAGTCTGCATAGTTTTGTACATCACATTCACATTCACATCCACATCCACATCACATTACATTACATTACATTACTACTTTACATTACTAGCATTACTACTACTACTATTTCTCCAGACAACTCAGACCAAAGTCATACCAGGGACAGAACCGTTCAGTAATCTACATACATACACACACACACTACACATAGGTACACACCACCACCACTGCTCTGTTTTACTCTACACTACAATGTGTGTAGTGCAGCATAAAGTGATGTGGTCCTGTTTAACTCTTCCACTACTATATACTCCCTTATTCTTCTACTGTTTGCTTTATTGCAGCACATTACATTTCCATTGCCATAGCATACCACTCAGTACTCAGTCAACTCCACTCCACCCAACACAGTTCTGTTCTGTTCTGTGTCAGTCTTCCTAACACAACTCAATAGTATACACATATACAACATAGGTACCTACGTCTAACATATAACACACAGCCACTACCACTACCACTACCACCACCACTGCGTAACATTACAATGAACAAGACTAAAGAGTCAAGTCAGGTTAAGTTAAGTCGTTTTCATTGGCAATACTACACATGTCCTCCTCCTGCCTTTTAGCTTATACCTTAGCTCTACGTATATATATATTATGCCCGCACTTTACTCTTCCGTTTCCTTCGTTGTTACTTTGTTTGTAGGAATTTGGAAAGTACCGTTGTTCTCTCTCCTTTCTCCCCTGCCACACTCACACTCACATTTGTAACCAACACAATAATGCAATGTAGTGTAATGTAATGTAATGTACTGTAATGTAATGTAAGGTAATGTAATGTAATGTCATATAATGTAATGTGAGGCAAGGCCAGACCAGGCAGTGCAAGGCAAGGCAAGGCAACGAGTGGAAAGTCAAAGCAGTTCAGGTGCTTATACTCTAATGGTTAATGTCATAATATCGATTCTTGGTGCAATTTAAGTAACTTGATGCTCGCTAATATCTCAAGGTAAATGTGTACGTTTTCGATTACTATTATTGTCCATTCTTCTTATCAGCTCATCCTCTACTCTCATTTACTTTCCCATTGAGTACCTGAGTAGAAATCCCAATCCCAACTACACATATAGGTAAGCTATAATATAAAGTCAAAGAACTGATCTCAATCCTATGCAATCCAATGCATTCCAATACCACGCCATGCGATGATCCAAGAACATAAAGTCATGTATGAAGCAATTATTACTTGTATGTGGATCATACTCAATTCTTTCCTATCTTTAGCCTATCCTTCCCTATTCTGCTCTGTCCTATCTATTTCCTTTGGTTAGGGGTAATGGGTCAGTTAGCTTTAGCCTGGCTTACCTACATTATCCTTATCCATAAGGCCTGCAGCAAGGTGCGGGTCTATATTTCTGTACGTGGTTCTATTTCCTCATTCCATTTTACTTCCCTTGTACACACACACACACAAACTTCATAGGAGGAGTGAAAACCGTCTATAGTATATTATATTATAGTCCAAGCCATAGAGAAGCTCAGATCCAAACTAAACCAAGCCAAATTAGAAGTAGACTTGGAGTAAAGGAAAAGGGCATCAGATCTTACACTCAACTCAACTCAACTCAAATGCACTACCGACCGACATTGGCAAGGCAACAGCAAGCAACGTATGTTGGCTTGGCTTGGCTTGGAAGCCACACAGTGTGTTCCATTCTATTCTCCTTTGCTCATGACTTGACTCTGACTTGACTTGACTTGGCTTGGTTTAGACTTTACTTTACACTGAGTCAGTAGTCGTGAGTGAGTTCTATAACTTTAGTATACTCACGTACTTTCTACTGAACTCACTCAGTGAGTGAGTGAGTGAGTGAGTGCACAGTAAAGGAATGAGATGGGAATAGTGGAATCTGGTGTGGTGGTACAGTAACAGTACGGCCAAAGCCAAAACGAAGCCACGCCACGGCCTGGTATCACTTCCAATAAAAGGTTGATATTGATTCAGTGAAATTGCACGGATGGGAGGAAGAAGAAAGCAGAGGAAAACTGAAGAGCAGGAAGACGGCTCAAGTAAAGTAACGTAAAGTAGAGTAAAGTGAAGTGAAGGAATGATCTAGTCTGCTCGTCTCTGTTCTGTAAAGTATGGTCTGCTGCTTTGCTTTGCCTTGCCTTGCCTTGGCATCACATCACATTCCAGGGTGTGCTGTGGTATGGTATGCTATGGTATGGTATCGTAGGTAGTAGGGGCATGGTATGGAATAAAATAGTGTACGTCAAGTCAAGTCAGTTTTGCAGAATAGTAGAAGTGCATATATAGTAAAGCATCGCTCAGAGAAGGGAAACGGAAAAAGCAAAGTGAGTAAAGTACAGTAGAATATAACATGGGATAAGAAGGTAACAAGTCTACTTCACTACTACCTACTATTATTACCGTTACTGTTACTAGTTACTACTACACATCCTATAAGGATCTTTTTACTCACAATATTTCCAGTCGGTGTTCACACAGAGATGTATGTATTTCTATAGAATACCATAGTACAGTATGTGTCGGATATGTAGCAATCTACATTTCCAGGAATACTACGTAGTAATGTAATAGGTATCCGAAGGTATTGTACAAGTCAGCGTAGAGAGTGAGAGCAGGAGAGAGAGAGAAAAAGAAGAAGAATAGTCTTTATTTCCACGAAATTCTTCTCATAGAAAGCTCCTGGTGCTCATTTTATAACTCTCATTAACCACCTTGTATTCACTCCACGCACCGCCAACTCCCTAATACCAATAAAAGAAAGTTGGAAACGCACAAATCAAGACATCATGTTCCATGGAAATGCTCCCAGGATCTGCAATTTTTCAATTAATTTCTCCTTCACTATCCCTTTGCTATTAGTTAGTTACATTACATTACATTGCAATCCTACTCTCTCCATCTAAGATATATATATATAAATATATAGGTATATAAAATATACCTTTTGTACTAATACAATGAGCTGACTAAGTATAAAAAGAAGACGTGCAAAATATACACCACCAAACTACCTATATTCCGGAACAATACAATACACTACTGTATTTAATTGCATTGCACTCTCCTGCAGTTAATAACTTCACTGCCTGCCTCAACTTCATCTACTATGAAATCATATTCTACTACTTGCTAAACTACCTATTTCATGCTTCAACCAATTTCTTTCTATTATATATATATACCTATACTATATATATCTACTACTCCACCCTTCCCTTCCTTTCTCTTTATTTTGATTGCCTCCTGGCCCTGCAATCTAAACCTTCTTCTTCATTTCATGTCTTTCTCCTGACCCTCTTTTTTCATTTTATCACCAGATTAAATGTCTTAATAATAAAATATAATATAATAAATACAACAGCAAATACTAGGTTAGTTCTACACACTTTTTATTTCTTACTCTAAATTTCTCCCCTCAGGTCCATGCAGTAAGTAACAAATCACAAATCTAGATCAAAAGCCTTAGTAGGACTATCAATTATCAAAATAGTGTAGTGTGTAATCTATGCAATCATCTTCATACTCAAGTTTCAAGCTGTACACCTTCATGACTAATTAACAATTTGAATGTAGCTCCAGTAGTTGTACTACTGGTAGTGGTAAACAGCGATAAATTAGCACTACATACATACCAACCAAGTAATAAACTGCCCAGCCCAGCCCAGCCCAACTAACACTTGTAGTATTGTATCTACATAGTAATAAACATGTCTGAAAGCCATAGAGCCTAGCTGCATGGTTTGAGAGTGAGCGAGGTAGCTGCACCCCTATAATTATGAGTTAATGGCTTGACCTGCTAAATACGCTTGTAATCAAGAGGACAAGACAAGCAAAGAAGATGTGTTGAGCATAAACATACGCAAGATAAGATATAACAAAACACAACATTAAGGAGAATAGTGTATGAAGCAAACAAAAAAAAAGAAAAAGAATATAAGATATCCGAATAACAGAATGGCAAATAAACATAGTCGTTTAAAACCCATGAAATTGTACAAGTTGCTTAGTTGATGAGCCCAGCATCGAAATGAGACTTTCTGGAAAGAGATGAAAAAGGAAAAGGAATCAAGAAAGAAGAAAGAATAGAAGACACAGAACACACACTCCTACAGACTCATGTCATTTAAGACGCAGAGTCGTAGTCGAGGATCGGAAATGAAGTTACCTAAAGTGTGCCAAAAAACCGAGACCAGACATTGCATTGCACTGGAAGTATTAGATTCTCCTATTCCATTCCTATACTCCTGCAGCTGACAAAAGTGTTAATCGACGAACCTTGTTTCTGTCTTCTTTCCTATTTCTACTTCTACGTCTCCTGCTCCTCCTCTTTCTCCTATTTCTCTCCTACTCCTTCTGCTGCTTCTGCTGTGCGGTTTGCTTTAACTTAGTTTTGGCTTCCTTTTTTCCATACAGCTCGGGAGAATAAAAAAATCTAAATGGCTTTTTGATGATTGTCCCAGTTCTGCAGAATCGAGTTAACCTCACTCTTCTTCTTCTTCTTCTTATTTCTATCCACAGACTACTCTATCCCATACTATCCTATCCTATCCTATCCCATGTATCCTGTTACATTACATTACATTACGTTACATTGCATTACTTTACAGCTTCTGGTTGGCTGGCCTGGCAGATCACAAAATATATGACTTTCTGTATGTATGCAAGTATGCATGTATGTAGGTATATATGTATGAACGCATGTTAGACTTAGCAAGCACTCCAAGCAATTTTGAAGGTGTGTCTAGGTCTAACCTAGACCTAAACCTCCACATGCACACATAGTACCTACATGCATACTATAGCATACATACTTTAACAGTATATTGAGGTGCCATAAAATACGTAGCGGTAGCAGGAGCACCACCACCACCAGCAGCAGCATAACATAACATAACATAACACAGCATACCAAGGCGTAGCAAAATAACCAAACCAGAAAACCTGAGCTTGAGCTGAACTCAAGTCAAGTCAAGTCAACTGAACTTAACAGAACTACCAAGTTAAAGTATCTGCTACTAAGAGCTAAGTGTGTGTATGTATGCTTTGCACAGCATCATCCCCTATAATAACATATAGCGTCTCATGCATACTGTATATGTATCAGGGCTTGCCAAACTATGTATGTATGTATATATGTATGTATTATATATTGCTGTTACTATACTATATTCTACGTTAACTTTGTTCTATCCTTCCTTGCCTTGCCTGGACTTGACTTGACTTTTCTTTCCTTTCCTTTCCTTCCCTTGACTTTATACTATCAAATGGATCTAAGGTTCACTCTGAGTTTGAGTTTGGTAAAGTAAAAGAGGCACGAAACTGTAGTCAATAGTACTTGCTCTGGCTTAGTGGAAACTATTACAATGCTAAATTCGGAACTAACTTGCTTGACTATATAATATTATAGGCAAGCAACATTCAAACATATACACATAGGTATGTATATACACTGCACTCCAGTCCGCCTTACATTATATATACTATACACACCTTCCTGTCGCCTATATAATAATATTGTTTGAAAATATTTCCTATACTGTATTGTAATATACTATACATACTACTCACGCATGGCGAGAGAAGACAAGTAAATTCTACCTGACGTTTAATTTAATTTGCTTTGCTTTACTAGGATTTAGTTAGTTTGACTTAAGTTGGCGTTGCCTTGACTTGAATTGACTTGACTTGACTTGACTTGACTGGGCTGGTATGGTATGGTTTGTTATGTTATGTTATGCTATGACATGGCATATATCGTCGAATTAAATGAACGACTGAAGTTTACTGAGGAACCCGCCTTATGACAAGGTGTAATTAAAAGGCTCTTCAGAATCAAACACATGAATGACAGCCCTATTTCATACGCGACATAAACTACACTTAAGTTGTATTGTATTATATATTGGAAAGTAGGTTTACTTTACATTGCTTTGGATCTAGTTAGCTCTGTCATGTCAGAGTCGTGTCAGTCTTTGGAATTTTAAAGAAAAGACACTATAGGGAGATGCCAAACCAAGGCAAGGCAAGTCAAGTCAAGTCAAGTCAAGCCAGGTCAATTCACACATACAACCAACCAAGTATGCATGCAGCAAGCAAATCTCGGATGGCTTTTGGGACAAAGCAATAGAAAGAAAGAATCGAATACGAATGGTGAATGCGACATGAATATGAATTGGGTTTGACTTTGACTTGACTTCACTTGCTTTATACTCTGCTTTGCTGTACTTTGACTCTGACATTGCTTTGCGACAAAACCCACTTTGTGCCACTACTAAATTGAATTGAATCTGGCTTTTGCAAATATTTCTTGCCAGCAGCCTTGGCCCGGCCTCATATTGTACATACATACATACATGTAAAATACACAGAAGAAAACATTGGGTTGGATCACATGACCTAACTTCTTCCAATCCAACAAGCCAGCCAACCAAGCCAGTAGTCAAGTCAAGTCAAGCCAAGTCAAGACAAACCTGCTACTCTTAAATGAAATAAAATAAACTGCTAAGGAAAAAGGCAGGGAACACAACGCAACTCAACAGAAATCAACTGAACTCAAAGGCAAGGCATGGCAACACTATAAGAGCAACGGCAACTTGAAAAGATAAGGCGTCAATTTAAATGCCCGTAACCATGCGAAGGGGTTGGAAGTACGTAAATTTCGTTGATTTGATAACAAAAACTGAAAAGCACTTGTATGGCAGGCATTATATAAAATTCTTTCTTCCTATGTAGGTATATATCATTTTTCTATATCTACTCACACTCACTCACTCACTACGTACATGGGTACCTACATTTATAAAGTGCAAGGGCAACTTGGGCCAAAGCACAGTCAATGTATCATTGTCATCATCATCACCATAATATACATAGAGTGAGAGAGAGCAGAGAGCACAAGAGACGTACCTAAGTGAGGAGACACACANAGTGAGAGAGAGCAGAGAGCACAAGAGACGTACCTAAGTGAGGAGACACACAGACATACAACCAACCAACCAACCCAGAGCCACAGCCACAGCCAAAGAGTCAAAATCTCCCGTATGCAACTCGACTTTTTAGCTACTACTTGGCTTATGGCTTAACAAAACATGGGATCCTAGTATCCTACAATGTACAACTATGTAACTCACCAGATGTTTACGTTAACGTCTACTCTCTTCATCTCTTTGTTAAATGTTTGGATTACGGTTCAGCTTCAGATTTGAGCTTTGAGCTAAAACTCTAACTAAGCAAACACAGCCTCAGCAATGCATTGGATTTTATAAATGTGAAGTAAGCAAGGCAAAATGCATTCCCTCCAATGCAACGCAGCAACAGTCTCTGTCCATGAGATGTGATGAGATGAGAGGAAATGAGTAAATGAATAAAACAAAAAGACCAATGACTCGGGGGGCTTCACAGAGAGAGAGAGAAAGACTGCACTAACTAACTACCATTACTACTTCTTAAGGACTGAATGCGGTCTCGGTCTGCGGGGAAACTCAAGTAAACTCAATTCAGCTTTACTTTACTATACTACTAATGTAAGGCAAAGCAAAGCAAGGCAAGTAATGCTATGATGCCATGCCGATGCAATTCAAACGAAAAAGTCAAAAGCTAACAGAAAAACCAAGTCCCTATACTTCCAAGAACTTAGAATTAACTTGAAGTCAAGTCAAGTCAAGTCAAGAGATGACTTGACTGAATGGAATGGAGAATAAAATGAAATGAAATGAGATGAGATGAGACAGACTGGTGGACTGGACTGAAGTTGAAGTGAAGTGAAGAATTGAACTTCAGCGACGACGACGATTACAGCAAACAACAAGATGCAAGCAGAACGATGAACAGCAGTGAGTGAGTGAGTGAGTGACTTGACTTCACTAGACTAACCCAACAAGTTTTCCTTCTGAAAGGAGCATAAAAATTAAAAGAGGACGAGCAGCATGTACATTAACGTGTGAGAGGGATACAGTCTCTATAGGAGTGGTTGGTATGTATATGGTGTGGTGATGGACTTGCGGCTCAGGCTGACGCTTAATACTTACACTACACACAGAGAGGTAAAGTGTAAAATCAAGACCTGCTTTGGTTTATGCTTTTATACCGTTCATTCTGGACTTGACTTGATTTCGTGCTGGATGTTAACGAAGTATTGCCATTTGCAATTGCTAGCAATGAATATTAATGCTGAATTGAATATTAATGTTAAAACGAAAATCAAATCAAATCAAACTAAATCCCACCAAGACAAGACAAGACAAGTCTATTCAATTCAATTTAAATGAACAGCATAAAACAGAGGACGATGATAATATATAATGAGACATTTTTCAGTGCGCGGTGTAGCACATATAATATAACTAAGAACGAGCTGAGGACATTTTCCTCGTCATAATCAGGATTTCCAATTTTTTTCTTTTCACATTCACAAACAAGTGCAGATATTATGTGTTTGCTTGGACTACTGTATAGTACGCAGGTATATAATGAGACTCACTCAGTCAGTTCAGTCAGAAGGGATGGAGTTGAGTTGAGTTGAGTAGAATTGGTTGGTTGCTTGGTGTTAATGCTGGTTGATAGCAATGGAATGGGATGTGATGTGATGGGACACTTGCCAAGTAGGTAGGCTTCATTCAAGTTAAGAAGAGAGAAAGAGACTGTGGATACTCGATGAAGTATAGTATAAGGATTATTGCTTTTGCAAAACCTTTTTCCTTTGCTTTGCCTAGCCTTGTCTGTAGACTGGTTTGGTTTCGTTTCGTTTAGTTTGGATTGGAATTGGACGCTGAATTGGATTGGATTAGAATGCGAAAAAGACCGGAAAAAAGTAGTAGATCTGCATTTGAATCAATACCCTGTATTTTCCCCTTTTCCTTATTCACTTCACTTAACTTTGCATACCAAATTCTGCTATACTTTTATGTTACCACCTTCTACGTACCTACCTATACCTTGTGCTCAGGTCTGAAGCAAATGTACATAGATACGTAAGTATGTATATATATGCGTAGGTAGGTACCTCCTTACTACCACTGCTACTGCTACTGCCACTTCTTCCACTTCCACTTCAACATCTACATCTAATAGTATAAGTTGGCTATATATTATAACTAATCTATGGATTCGAGTGAAACCTTTCCATCTAATCCTTCTTCTTCGACTTCAATTCAACTTCTTTAAATTATATCATAGGGCCAGAGAGCCATTACATTTGCGTGTGTTAAGTGTACGGCAACTGAGGAGGCACGAAAGAAAGCCAGCCAAAAGCCAAAGCCAAAGCCAAAGCCAATGAAAGGCAAGGCAAGGCAAGGCAAAGGTAATAGGAATTTCTGTTGTTGAACTCAATGTAGTTCTATCTAGTAGTAGCATTAGTGGTAGTTGTAATGTTGAAAGGAAGGAGACGGGAGCTCAGTTAAGTAGTCTCTGAACAAACCAATCCAATCCAAAGCAAAGTAAAGCAAAGCAAGCCAACAGCCAAAAGCAAATCACTCTCATTCCGATAGACAGTAGTAGGCTATGTAATAATAATGTAATAAGAACCGCTTTCAAGTATTATTATACGATAAATTCTCTATCTCAATAAACTCTAGTTCATTGCAATGCCGTGCAATGCAGTATAGGCCAATTCTTCACTCCGTATATTATATACTACAGATGCCTCATCTCAAACACAAGTAAGAATTTTGAATTGGCGTAATTTGGGATAATTATCGACAGACTGGCTTGACCAGACTAATCCAGATCAGACCAGAACACCAAACCAAACCAGACCCGACCATGCAATAAAATGAAATGCAATACAGACTACTATACATATACAGACCTGACTCTGGTCTGGACTGGATCATCCACTTCTTTGAAACACTAGTTAGCAACATACCAAACCAAACTTTAACCAACCAACTGACGATGAGTGAAGGGACTGCAATGAAAGTGAAGGATGAAAATTTACTTCATTTACTGCATGAATGTGCTACAGACTAAGGATTGCTCTAGACTTTGTTCATCTAACCACAGGATTCCCGATTCAAAAGATGGGATGGGTAGCTAACATTCGTGTGCTTTGAATTCGTTTGAATTGGTTTGATTTGGGTGCATTGCATGTGAGTCAGGG
>JAAXYV010000408.1:0-12508 GCA_036851875.1 Novacerus sp. FZ-2019
TTTCAAGGCAGTCTTACCACCACACCATACCAGACCAGACTGTGAGAAACTCCAAAGTATTTACTTAAATGATAGGTACAGACTCAAAGCAGTTTTTTCTGTCCATTTCGGTTTCCGGTATTTTACTTGATTTATCATTGGTTTGGGAGGTATGCGGCATAGGCATATGGTTGGTATAGGCATTCTGGTTTCAACTTCATTTCTTTATACATAAGCAATGTGGTGATGTACTTTCGTATAGAGAACGAACACTGAGAGAAGAAAATGGATGATGGATTGGTTTGGAGTGAAGTGAGACGGAAACCTAGATTCATTCATTCCTTTTCATTTGTTTGTCTTTGTCCTTCGCAGTTATCTTAAGTATTGTTCTCAATGACATTTCAGACAATACAGTGCCTTCTGTGGTGGTATTGACGTATTATCATTAGAAGAATGTTGAATATAGGTTGACTGTAACTGTATGTATATGCATGCATGATGCATATGTATTGCTACTTTGGTACTTTTCTCAAGTCGTCTCCGGGTTGACTGGTTGGTTTGTGTTGGTTACTTTGGATTTGGAATGCATCCGGGCCTGGTTTATGTTGCAAAGGTATTTATTTGCGCCTCGTTAAACTTCAAAGTGAAGCTTCCCACTACCAGGACATGATGTGAGTCTAGAAGTCTACGCAACCAGAGATGTTGAACATGACGACAGGGAAGTAATCGAGAAAGAATGAAAGTAAACGTTGATAGTTTCAGTTGAGTGGAGTTCACTTGGCAGACAGACAGTGCGGTGCGGTAGCGATGACAATAAGAACAAGAAGGCAATGGTGGTCTTCTGGTTAGTATCTGTCTTAATAATAAATGAATGAAGTACCCACTCGAAGACAACGTAGGAAGTCTAACGTTAAGAGAATGTTCAAGAGTCCTCTTGTCCTCCTATTTTTCTCCAGTTATTTTTCAATCTTTTGACCGTCATAACTCTAAGTATAACTTGCTCCGTGTACTGCCACCATTAACCATTTATTCTCTAGCTCCGCAGTTGTCGATGGATAATGGTTGATGGTGAAGATGAAAAACAAATACAACGGGGTTGGATTGTCAAGAAAGAATCCGATCGGAGCCCCGGGGACTCATCTGGAAAAATGAGCCCACCGACGAAGTCCATCCTCTCCTTTGTGAGGTCTCCCATCATCATTTTCATTTTCCAACTTCCAAGTCCACCCTTAAATTCATAATCTAATGCATTCCATTATAGGTGCAAACAAAGTTAAGCAGTTGCTGAGCTTTGTTTAAATTCTTTTTCTCATTCAGCTCTTCGATTAGTATGTGGTTGGTGCATATAATATGCCTACGTATGAGTGCATCTCATCTCAACTTTATATTACATCTTGTTACTTTATTGTATTCTCTTGTACAAACATGCATGTGCCTACAGATACATTCGTATGTAATAATGTAGTGTACGCATTGATGTCAGATAGTTTTTCTTATCCGTCCGTTCCGTTACAAAAAATTAAAAAATCAAGTCCTGCCAGACGGAGTCCACGTCGATAATATTTAATGAATTGGAACGGATTCGACGTCCTTCAGAGTAAACATCTTGCCTCGTGCAATTCTACTTGAAGTAAGAATGCACTTTTATACATCAAGCTTCAAGCTCACGTACGCGTGTGCACATATATGTGATATGCTCTCTAATATTTAATCTTTAACTCTACTCTCCACTGTAGAGAGGAGAGACTACTTTATAAGTAAACTCTATTATATATACTGATAAAGAGAGCAAACAAATTAAGTTGCAAAGTTTGACTGCGCTACTAATAAAACTTCTCAGAAATTCAAGATTTTTCTCTTTCATTAAATTCCATTAAGCATAATATTATAATTCAAGGACATGTACGCTGTGAACATAAAATGAAAATAAAATCGGTTAAATCCGTGTTGTAGTTCCCACGTACGAATGGCTGGGAAATTTGCATGTGTTTGTGTGGTCAGATGTATGTATGCATGTTTGAATGTACCTATGTTGTTACGTTACGTATCTTAGCATTGTACTCTGAGTTGAATAGCAGCGAGCAGACGAGTATATATAAGTATATATATATATATACGTATGTGTGTGTAAATACCTGCAAGAAAAAATGTTGGTTTACCCCTAGAAATATGGGTATGAATTCTCGAGATCCTGGTTCACAAATAGATGACATGACCGGTTACATAAAAGTTGGCAGAAAAAAAGCTTGAATTTGCCATATGCAATGTTGAATGTGGTGTGTTGTTGTATGTGCTGTATCTGTGCCATGCCTTAGTGTTGTATTTGCGCTGTGTATAGTTATAGTATTGTGTTTGTGTATGTGTTTTATACGTTGTCCGTATCACAAGTCCGTATAAGCGGTGCCTTGGAATATGATTTTATGGCTACTAGTTTGTTGGTGGGGCTGTTTTGGGGCTTTGTGTATCCTGCATAATATGTGTATGAGGCTTGTTTATATGTGTAGTCGAAGTACAATGTATTGAATTCAGAATAGTCTGCTCTGTATTACGGAATGAATAATATACCTTCATAAAAAGATTGCAAGAAAACATTTAAACATACCTAATATTGAAGCTATATAATATATGCCTAGTGTTGGTTGCTTATGCCTTGGTTGACTCTGCTAGGAGGATACAAGTTGAGAAAGTCAAGTAAACTAAAGTATGCGGATTCTTGGTGATTTTTTCAGGGTGGCCGTGTTGAGTGCGAAAAACAATCGTGTCCAAGCCTCCAAGGGTGTCACCTCATCGTTTCAGGCCAAAAAGAAGGATGCTGTGAGGTTTGCAAAGGTATGTATTCTAAGTTCATGCATGTAAAATGTATATATAATATAACCATTTACAAATGTATAGACAGATACCTATGAACAAAGTTAGGTTCTCTCACACGTTATTTGTCTCTCTTTCCTTTCGTTACGAGCTCATTACAAACATTTGGAATTCCAGATCCGATTGACCGTCAGATAAGATAAAGTAAAGGAGAAGAAAGAGAGGCAAAAGCTTTTGTTTGCTTTGGTCGGGTTGTACTTTAAAGTACTACAAATCTGAACTGGTAGAGAAGAATGAAGGAAAGTTGGAGTTAACATAATGTTAGTAAGTTCACCTGAACGGAAAGATAGTTGGTCGGTAGACATACAGACTAGGTAGGTTAGGTATATATATATAATATATATATATAAATGTATGTGGAAGACAAAAAGTGAATGAGATGAGAGCAGAACGAAGTAGAGTGCAGGAATTGTTGAAGTTGAAGAGTCCATCAATCAGTGTGGGAAATAACGCGGGGCTGTAAAAGATGAGTAAATTATAGAGTAGATCTGAGTTTATTTGCTTTCAACGACAAAATGTCACTTTCGGAAAAAGAAACGAAGAATAGGGTGGCCTGGCATGTGAAGTGGTCCTGTCCGAGTGGCCGGCCGGTTAGCAAGTCTCAAGTCCTATGTATTGTAAAATAGAGATATACATATACATACATGCCTTACCTGTTGAGTATATTTATAAGCGTTTACTGGCATACAAGCCAATGTCAGTGGAGTAGGAACACCTGTTCCTTAGCTTAAGACAACAGAAAACATCGGAGCATAGAAGTAGAAGAAAGCATTAAAATAAAAACTCAGATCCGTAAAAAAGACATGAGAAGAAAAAACTGGGCCTGTAAAACCTACTAATCCAAACCGAACAAAAGTAATGTGGTGTAATGTAAAATGCGGAGGAATCTCCTTTAGGTCTACTGCTTTGAGCTGAAGTCGAGTTGAGACTTGAGATTCACTCTTTCATAAGAAATTCCCCTGAACATAATTTACTCATTCCGCTGTAATTACCTTTTATTCCCCTCATAAATAAACGTAGTACATCCTGGATGAGACCAAAACTATTATCTATTGTATAGGTGCTTAGGTTGCATACACATTCAGATTCTCAACTCCACGATGTGTTCCATACGAATCACGAAATAATATACTTGTGTGCAGTGTATGAGCACATGAGTCTGAAAGGAAAATGCTGTACGTCAAAGTGTTTGCGTATTGTATTGTTGTAGTACCTACATATAAAGCTATAGTAATAGCATAGCAGACAAGACGCAAGAGAACCAAGTTTTCCTTCCAGCTGAAAAGAATTAATGAATTATGTATTGTATATTTTATGCCACCATAATGTAATGTTTATATTTACCTTTTTTCTGTAGGATGCAAACAAAATAATGTAACCTATCCGAGTGGAATGGAAGTGACCCAAGACTGCATCACCACTACATGTGCAGCGGGAGTACTGACAAGATCTCAAGTCCAATGCTATGTTCCCTGTTCACACCCTGTACCTCCAAAGCAGGGTCAGTGTTGTCCAACATGCAGTAGCTGCAGTGTCAATGGTCGAGAATACCTTCATGGTGAACAAGCAACTCTACCTGGCGATCCTTGTGTCCGGTGTAAATGTAACAAGGGCTCCTTGATCTGCACGAAAAATGCATGTCCTATCCTGGCTTGTCCAGCAGCATCAACGTACTTAGAGAAGGGAGAATGTTGTCCACGATGTAATGGGACTCGAACGAGATATATGCCCAGAACTGTTTGTTTAATTGGAGAGAAGGTATACCCAACGGGAACGACATTTCGCTTGGATACTTGTACCAATTGTACTTGCATTGACACCACAGCAGTGTGTGACAGAACTTCTTGTCCACCCTTGGAATGTGATCCTATTCATCAAGTAATGACACAAGGCTCCTGTTGCCCCAAATGTTCAGAACCAGAACCTCAACTTCCCAAGGCTCAGTGCATGTGGAAAGAAGCTATTTACAAGGTATGAATGTCCTTCTGTTTATTATAAGTGTATGTTTTTGTCCTGTATGTGTTTTAACTAAAATGCCGGACTCCTCAATAATTTTACAAAGCAAACTATTGCGTAAACATCATGAGTGAAAATGAGTTCGATACTAACTACCATACCAAGTAACATGCGTAAAATCACAAGACAAGTTGATATCTAAATGTGTTGCGAAGTCTCATTTTTCAAGTTATATCCAGTAATATCCAACTCACTCTGAGTGATAAATATTTATGTGATATAATTGAGATTTTTTTATTATCTCATTTCAGAATGGCGAAAGATGGGATGTAGACAGTTGTAGAAGCTGCATGTGTGACTGGGGAAAGGTTAGATGTACAGAACAAATGTGTCCGAAGAATTCGCCGTGTCCTTGGGGATACAAATTGAAGTATAAGCCGGGTCAATGTTGTCCCGAATGTGTCGGAGGTATTAACCTTAAGCATGATCTTCTTGATCTTACCACTTTTTATATAAAACTTCTATTATTTATTATAGGCATACCACAGAAAAGGAAAGATAACTGATATTTATAAATGTGTATTTTTGTTGTACAGAGGATGGAGTTTGCACTGTATTTGGAGACCCTCACTATCGCAGTTTTGATGGACGAGTTTTCAATTTCCAGGTGAGTTTATGTAATATATATAGTCAGCTCTGATAAGATTCATTAACTAATTATGTATCTACTGTTATGAGGTATACAAATTATATAAGTATTTCACTTGTTTTGTTTACAGGGAGCTTGCAAGTACATGCTGACATCCGACTGTAGAGGTAAAACGTTTTCAGTCCGTGTACGAAATGATGCAAGAGAATCAAGAGCGTTTTCATGGACTAGAACTGTAACCCTTAAAGTGAAAGAAGGAAGAGTTACATTGGGTCAGAAGATGCGAATTAAAGTGAATGGAAAACGAGTAGCCTTACCCTTTAACCACGGAACACTCAAAATATATCAGGATGGGTATTCCGCTATGGTTGAGACGGGTGTTGGTATTAAACTTCTCTGGGATGGGGACAGTTTTCTGGAAGTTTCTGTTCCGCACGCCCTCCGAGGACGATTATGTGGCTTGTGTGGCAATTTTAATGGGAACAAATCCGACGATTTTACAACAAGAAGGGGAGGTCCCGTGTCTCATCCAAGTGCATTTGGACAGTCCTGGCGAGTTGGAGGCAAGAAAGCCTGCACTCGTCCTGAAGAAGGTAATATAAGAGTATTATTTCGCCTTCAGTTATTACAAATAGTATTATATATTGATTAATAATAAGACGTACTTACAAATATTTCAATTCTTTGTATTCAGTTAAAGGTCCAGAGCCACTCTGCAAAAAAAGTTGGAGAACGAGGGTGAAGGCTGAAAAGTTATGTAACGCAGTTCGATCACAAGTATTTGCCCCTTGCCATAAGACGGTTTCTATGGACCGATTTTTAAAGTAAGTAGTGTGAAGAATTGTGCTCAAACTTATGTTATACCTGTATGCCTAAAATGCATAGGTAATTCAGTAGTGTTCCTTAATTGAGGATTTACAAGTATTAATAAGGTATAATTGAATTGTATCAACAGATCCTGTATGTTGGACATGTGTGAATGTCCACCGGGACGGAAATGCCACTGTGAAGTATTAACCGCATATGCGAGAGCATGTCAGAGATCAGGGATTGACATCCTAGACTGGAGAGAAGCGACTGGCTGTACGCATAAGAAAAGATGGCAGCGCTAGTTACTTTACTACATATTACTTACAAAAATACAACTAATATATCTACCTGAATAGGTATATAAAAAGTACCTAAATAGTTAACAAATGTAACAAATTAACACAATACACCGTAAATGTTGCTTTATTATGAGAAATTCATCCCTGGTGGTATTCATCCTTCAGGGAATTATGAGACGTGATACTGTTCATTAGTTTTATTATGACTTGGACTTGACGATGATGATTAGTTCATTAATTATTGCTACAGATGTTATGTTATTATTATTATCATTATTAATTATTATTATCATCACTCAACTTTATGCTGTGAGCATTTTTAGATACAGAAAACATTTTTACAAAGTTTTTATTTTTGTGGTTCTAACCATTTATTATATTATATAACTATTATGATTTCAATGAATTTTATTGTGTACAGAATTTCTAGCTATTTGTTGTAAATATGTGCTGTTTGTATTTGTAACTATGTAATTATTATCAGTGTAATTTAAAGGCCAACCGATAAATATGTCAATATACCTATATACCTTTCTGAATTTTTGTTGTCCTCGTTTTTAAGTTCCAATTAGCTATATTCGTGTAGAAACAAATGTACCTTTTTTAAACAAATAACTTCAGCTTTGTTATAACTTTGTTCTTAGCAACTTGAGTTTAAGCTCAGTGTTAACGTACCGAATAAAACATAATGCATGCCATATTATTACAAAACCAGACTTTTTCAAAACTAAGAATTACGAAAAACCAAAATAATAAGCAAACAGATGTTCAATGTTAAATTTACACAACTTATACTTTTTGGTTAATCAACGTCTACAATAAGTGACTACAAAGTTCCTAAAAGGTTATTATTTCTTCTACTCTTTTAATACACATTGCCTAAGAAGAGATTTTGAGGACGGAAAAGTTGAAGCATGCAAACAAATATATCGTATTGACTATATGTACACATATACCTATTCGTTTATAACTAATGTATTCAAAAATTGTAAACTGAAGCCATCATCCAATGAGTGATAACTCAGTTCAAAATCGTTTTCGTGAATCAAAGTTTTAAATCGGTACATTCTTAATTACACTTTAATGAAATGAGAAGGAAAAGATAAGTATTAGTTGCATACGTGTACAATGGATACATAAGATTGTAGATCAATCGATTTGAATAAAAATGTAAAAGGGCAGATCTCAATTATTTTCATTTGTTCCCTTGTTGATAATTACAATGATGAATTCAGAGAGGAGAAAGAATACCATAGTTATATATATATATCTACGTCCATTCAACTATCTAATTCTAATCATCGACTCAATGTGACTACCAATAGAAACCAATTGCTGTATAATTTAGAGGAGATTAATGGTAGCACAATCTTTAATTAGATGGTTTTTGCTGATTTCATCATTTATTAGAAACATTAATTAACAAAAGGAATATTGTTACTTTTTGTGAATATATCCCATGCCAGTTGGAAATCTTATTTTTTTCTAAATAGTGCAACATTTTTCAAGAATCTAGAACCCCAACTAAAAACTATATGCTATTCAAGAACCACTTACACTTACTCTTTTTGCATCATCACGATTACTGTGTGAATATTAGAAGTGATAACGACATTTCTTTCCAATAACTACACTATATTCGTGTCAACGAAATCGAAGAAATATTTCTTGTTACCTTTGTACTTTTTATATGGTACAATTAATTCAGCTTCTTCAAGTCAGAAGTTTACGCAGCTTACGGTTTGTATCAAGTTCCACGGAAAACCCAATGAAGTCCTAACACACCGAAGTTTACAGATTGTTGGACGGTTTTTGAATTTTAAATACTGTTCCTACGACACATATATTTACCAATCATACATTCATACTAAAGTGGAAAAGTAGGAAGAACTGCAGAGGAAACGAATCAGTCGGAATTATATTCCACGCTCTTCCCTGGTGGGTTTGGTTTCATAACTAAAAACTGTTCAATAAAGTAATAAAATTAACTGCAAATAAACTTCAATTTTATTACCATTATCGTTTCAAAAGGCATGTGACCTTCTAATAATCTTGAATGAGTTGAGTTAAATAGAAATTAATGTATGAATTTATAAATAAATCACTTTTATTTTTCTATTTTGTTTCTGATCTAATATGATAACACCCAATAATTTACGTAAGGAAGGCCACTACCCAAGTTCTTCCTTTATATTTTAGGTAAGTCAATATTCTAAAACACTATAATAAACAAACGCTATATTTGCAATGAGTAGAATAGAACTTAATCATCTATATCTTACGGTATAAATTCATATATAACAGATTTATAGAGATTGTATGGAATCATTTCGACTGCTTCGAAGTTCAACAAGACCAGGGGAAGAACATTCAACCATTGAAAAGTACTTTTCCAATAAGTATCAATACATGTATATACATACGAAATATATTTGTGCTATGCATTAATATTAAACTGTGTCTCTGTATAGTTTACAATATTATATGGTTGATTTTTAAATTTTATTTTTAAGTTTTACGCTTCTTTCCTGTCTTTGACCCTTGCTCGTCGGTTAAAATAGTGGCGACATTGTTCCATTTTGCTCCACCAGCTTTTTTCACATCCTGCTAAAAAATTAAATGGTCAGATTTAAAACATTGTATAAATAAATGTAACCGACCTATCAGCAGTATATCATGCCATTTTCTTAAGGTTAGAGAAGAAAACAATACCTTTTTGATCTTGTCGCACTGAACTTCAACGTTCAATTTCTTCCCCATTGATTTCTCTAGAACAACTTTGATTTCGTTGTCGGACATATTGTCCAAGTCCGAAGAAGACTTTCCAGCAAATATTTCTACATTCTTTCTAAACAAAGTCAACTGCATGTCACCGGTGCCATCAGAAAATGTGACCTGAAGTTTTCAACATTCAACATTGGAGTTATATTAAAACTATCTAATATTGTAACAAAGTTGAAAGAGTAATTGTTATTCCTTACATATAAACGGGGAATGTGAATGTACGTGGTGTTATGGTGTTTGGCTTCACACACATACTCCTTCCCTTTTAAGTCGACCTGTAGGACGGCAAGAATAATTAATTTACTTAGGTTGATTGGTTTATATTCTCTAAGCGGCAACAGTACCCACTACGGTCTAAGCAGTGACAAATGATTACTCGGTTATTATAAGTTAAGAACAAATTTGGAGTGTCTACTGCGATTTACTTCTATTACCGAAAGGTAGGAAAAATTTATAAGTTCACAAAATCCAAATGCACGGGTAAATCTACAGCTCAATACCCATTCGGTGTGAGCATTAGTTTATAAACTGACCTTTTTAGAGCATATTTTTTTCGTCATTTCTGTAGGGCAACCCTGGTAGAAGATGTCTGTTTTGTTATTGTAGTGAATAGTTTTGACAACAGCATCAGAGTTCCCGAATTTGAATTTCTGGCGAAAATCTTCTTGCTTCTTTTCAACTTCTGAAAATGTCATTTTCTTCGCTGCTGATTCCGCTTTAGATCGAGATTTTGTAGATGCAGCCTTTGCCTTTGGGGTTTCAACTTTTGCCTTCTTGGCAGGAGTTCCTTTAGAAAGAGCAGTGCTCTTCCTCTTCTTCGCAGAACCCTGAGCACTAGCAGTTAGCTCACCACCAGCTAAAAACAAGCAACAGTTAGATTTTCCCACCTAATATTAGCATAATCTTAAATGTTACCTTCTGCTTTCACAGATTCATTGATGCTAGTATTGGTCATTGTAGATGACTTTCTGGTTGATCTTGGTGTTGCAGTGGGTGCTGCTTTCGGAGCCAGCACTATTCAGAAATAAGAGACTCATTAAATAAATCTTTTTAAGTGGGTCACATTTTTGAACATCTTAAAGATACCTTTAGAGTTTGCAAGATCAATGGTTTTCTGAGTTCCATTTACTTTAAGTACATTTTTTCCCTTCGGTTTGTCAGCTCCAGATTTTCTCTTCCGAGATGGAGTTGTACTAGTTCCAGCCTCACTTCCATTCGCTACTGGGCCATTCACTGCCGTCAAAGCAACGGATTTTTCTTTCTTCATTTTTTGAGCAACTTTGCTCTTTTCCTTGTCAGGTGCTGAACTCGCACCAACTGATGAAGGAGCTTCACCTACAGTGATAAAATTTGTACAGTCATAATAACACGATTTGCTCATCCCAGTTTAATAAAGAAATTATTGGAGTAGTTTTAATTTTTTCTAAGTAATATTATTCGAAACAAATTTTATGATATTACTGATTCGACCATTCAAAAATTATGACATGCAGTTACCTGAGGCTTCTTTTTTAACTTTTTTCGCCAATACCAATTCTTTGCAGTTTCTTATTCCCTGGAGAAATATAGGAAATGCCTCTTTTGGAGCACTACAAATAAATAAAAAAATATTAAAACATCACTCATTGTACATAAAATATTTCAATTTTAAAGGCAGGTACTCAGTCAACTTTTTGAGACGGTGGTTAACTAAAATTAATAACATATTGTTACTGCGAGCAGTCGTTGGCAACAATTTCATACCCCGAGAGGCGAAGGAATGACATAGTAATTTGCATTCATACAAGCAACAATTTAAAATTAAGTACCCCGTCAACTTGTATATTTTAGCCCTATCACATGAACTTGATTTTAACTTCTGGATTGTAAATCTGAATCACTTGAACCTTGATTTTCATAGATGTGTAAAATATAATGCCACCGAAGACATAATATATATTGATATATTATTGTATCATATCCCCTTTTCCTCTTAAACTTTTTATATCGAAGGCAATGACATAACAGAAGTATCTATTTACTGTATCTCTCCCTATTTGCATTGCAAAGAATAATCAAACTATTTACCTGCACTCAGGACAAATAGTTACAGTATAACAAATAGTTATGTTTATATACCTATGCATCCTTTTAATATCCCTCTTTCTTCAATAGCTCAAATGAAATTATTAAAGTATTGCCACGGGTGAGAATAATCATGATTTTACATTTATTTTTATTTTTTAAAGTGTCCCTGCCTCCTTTTATCTGTCAGTTGCAAATCAAACAAATATCTTCATAAACGCGCTATTAAATTCTCTACAAGACCTTGCTTTGGTTACAGTTAACTCAACTCCGATTGGGTTGCAGGTGGACGGGGACAAAGATTGTTCATTACCGTGCATATTTACTTGTATTTCTCAACGGACGGAAAAACGTGTCAAACTGTTCAAACGGAAATTATTTTTACACGTATCTGCGTTAAACATGCTTTTTCAACCTGGTAGTTACTGACGCGTTTCAAGCCATCTGAATTCTAAAAAATTATTGACGGGTTTTAGCGTTCATTTCTCGAATGTGAAATCATGAAGCAATTCCTCGGGTCACCGCTTGAAAGGATTAATTACAGAATTTATGATAACTCAACACATCAAATAAAAGCTTTCAAACAGAATTTTGAATATTTTTTAAATCTGTTCAAGACAATTCAACATGTGCCAAAACCAAATTAAATTGAAATACGAAATTTAGCACAATGGACACAGAAATAGAAAACAACACGTAACATGTTGTATGTTATTGGAATAGGTCTTCCCGTATCATTTCTATTAAATGAAAATAAAATTAATAAGTCATCCACCTTATGGCCAAAAATATTTTGACTTCATGACAGTGCTAAACATTACATATTCAACATTTTAATAATAGCCCATAGTTGAGTGACTCTGACATAACCTATGACCCCACAATATTGAATACTTTGGATTTCTTCGTATTTTTGATTTTGTAGTAAAATTACCTTTCATCCATCCATTCAAGAAGGAGATCTACTCGGGCCTTTCCAGTAGAAGCCTCCGTCTTAATCTCTTTGTGCCTCCAAGTTGGAAAAATTTCAGCCGCCAAAAGTGGTGCAGTAAGATCGAAGTAATCCAGATTGAGAAGCTTCACCCGATTCTTAAGAAGT
>JAAXYV010000409.1:0-12508 GCA_036851875.1 Novacerus sp. FZ-2019
CGATTTTAATAATATTTATAATGTAAAAAATACGTATAGAGTGCAGGCAGACCACTCTCCACTCCACGCATACAGATACAACAATCAAATTCACGTCCACACTTGTAAGTTCTTGCGACTTACACCCCTCATCTCAGTTTGTTTGTGTTGGATGTAGTAGTGTAAGTAATAAAGAAGAATTTGTTGTGTGTGCAGAAAGTCCGACTCGGCAGTGGTGGTGCTTCAATGCCTGTTTTGTCGCACGATTTTACTGAGTCTTGGTACAAAAAGTCAGGTCGAAGAAACCATAGTGATAGTTGATAGGGGCAACATTACAGTTGATATTGATAGTATCGGA
This sequence comes from Novacerus sp. FZ-2019, assembly GCA_036851875.1. Classification (NCBI taxonomy): domain Eukaryota; kingdom Metazoa; phylum Arthropoda; class Collembola; order Entomobryomorpha; family Tomoceridae; genus Novacerus; species Novacerus sp. FZ-2019. Next base: position 338 of record JAAXYV010000409.1, read on the forward strand.
AACAACAAGAAGTATTTTGTCTCGCTCCGCTTGTGAGGGGACGGAAGGACTCAGCAAACAGTCGAGTTGAAATTGTGAGATTTGGTTACAGTGCCAAAATCAGTTCTCTCTATGTCTGCATAACTAAGGCGTAGGATCCAACTGAACTGATTTTAAGATTTTTGTCTTAGATTTTCCAGCACTAATCCGTCATCGCAGTCATTCAATCATGATATACTAGGCCATCGAAAATCAGTTGTCTTGAAGAGCAGATCTCGAAAATCTCGTATGAAACTATTCAAGTTTCGTCTTTGTTTAACCTTAATTGTGTGAATTGTTGGAACTTTGCTGAGGACTGAAAACTTTGCAACTGACTATCAGTGGTGAGCAAATTTGATTAAATATTATTAGGTATTAAGAATGTTTTGAATGAGATGGGCGGGAGAAGCTATGTTTAAATTGTGAGATATTTTTGAACAACGTTCAATGTTGGTCATTACATTTAGAGGATTGATTATCGTGTCGTAAAAAGAAATAAATCCAATTTTAATAAGTTCAAAGTTAAAGTTGGTCATTGAAATACAATTGATTGGGAAGAAAATTAATGTTGGGCATTTTATATTGTGAATTAAATTGTGATTGTAGTGATAAACTCGTGCATTAATTTTCAATGATTTTCGCTTTAGATTTCCGAATTTCCACTCCAGTTCAGAAAACAGTGAGACGGTATTTTCTCATGGGCAGAAATACATCCCATGATATTGAAAAAAGTGAAGCTGATATTTCAAAATCTGAAAGTAAGTCGCAATCGGATCCGTGTGTACAATTCATCAAGAAATCAATTGCTGGAAGTTTTTTAGTCTGCTACTTTACTATTGCGCCATATTAACTAGTAAGGTTTTTTATGGAGCGTTCAGTTAACTGGCTTTACCTGTGGATTTTTAAGTTTACTTTTCATCGATTTTTCAGTCAGTTGTCAGCCTCTTTAACATTCGGCTAATACAAATTTAATTGCCTTTTTTAAATTATCCTTTATCGTAAATTAAGAACTGCTTATATCACTTAATATCCTTAGATATTATTACCGTTGAGGGTGTGTTGACGTTTTATCAGATTTAAACTTTCATTCAGAGTTTTATAAAGATTGTTTCGAAAACTTTTTGCGTAACCTATTTCATTTTGTACTAGTTGAAAGTTTTAAAGCGTAAAATTGTGTACTTAAAGTTTAAATGATGCACCCATTGTTATTATTAATTGTTTTATCAAATGTGAATCAGTTTTAACCATTTAAAATCTCGAACTTTTAAGACAAATGAAAGTTAACTATATTTTATTGTTGTTGCTTTTAGGTCATAGTCTGTCACTTAGTAGGTGTAGACTACTGAGGAAGATTTACTTACCAAAAACCCATTTTGATAGCTGTCTCGTTTTAAAGTCAATTATAAATTGCTCATAGTATACGACGACTGAAGGAGAAACCATGAACGAAAACGGGTCTAATGGAGGTAACGGAGGTGGAGATTCTGACTCATCTTTAAACGGAGATGCTAAATTATGCCGGGATTTTATTCGAAATGTATGCAATCGAGGGAAAAACTGTAAGTTTATACACCCAGAAAATATAAAAATTCGTACAGATCCGATCTTTTGCCATGACTATCAGCAAGGAAAGTGTTTTCGGTCAACATGCAAGTTTGTTCATTGTACTCGTGATGACGAGGAACACTATAAGCAAACAGGAGAGATGCCCACAAATATGAACACCAACGCTGAAGCAATTGGGTATATGGAAATGTTTGAGCAGCGACCGAGAAAAGCCGCCAATGCAAATATCAGAAATAAATCTGCGAGAGGTGGAAATTCTGGAGGAAGAAATGGCCCAAATCATGGATCCAGTGGTTATAGTAATGGCGGAGGAGTAAATGATTATGAAGGGACTCCAGTGTGTAAAGATTTTCTAAAAGGAATATGCGATCGCCCTCCCGGTGGATGTAAATTTCGGCACATGAGTCAAATTGTAGAGCCTAGCAGTAGAGGTGGTGGAGGTTATGGTGGTCACGTGCGTGGAGGCAGTATGGGTAATGCTAGACGAGGAGGTGCAGGTGGAATGTCCATAGCCAGAAGAAGGCCTGGTAATCCAAATTACTATGACGCTGGTCCAGAGCCAAAGCGAAATTATCATGGTGCTGAAGCACTGTACCATGAAGCCGAGGAGGAAGAGTATGAAGAGGACGACGAAGAAGACTATTACAATGCTCATAGTCAGGGTGGTTATTCTGCAGCTCCTCCTCCTCCTCCCCCACAAACATACCAATCGTCTTCACATGTAAGGGCACCCCAGAGTCTTTTGCATCACCCTTCAGGACCGTCACATTCTCATGGAGCAGGGCATGGACATGGGGTTGGACTCATTGCAGGTCATCCTCATGGGGCAGGATATTCGCATGCTTACCATCAGGCTGCATCCTCGTCCGCTAGCTATACGGCCGGTGGTTCGAACCGAAACGGATATAATGCAGGGCTGAGTGGTCATGGATATTCTGGAGTGGGTAATGAACCTCTTCATCCGATCACAGCTTATTTTCAATCCACCCACTCAGCTGATGCTATGAAAGCCCTTGAAGATGAAAACTTTATGTTAAAGCGTCGCATTGAAGAACTCAAGACATCCAATGAATTCTTGCTCGGCCAAAATGCCCAGTTGCGATTAAATAATTCACTGAGTGTGAATAGAACCAGTGTGGGTGTGGAGAATGTTCAGGTACAACAGGGAGTTGCGGGAGGTGGAAGTGTCGTACAAACTTTAGTATCGATGGCTCAACCGATGGGGATGACACCGTCTTTAAGCGTAGCTGCCACGCAGCCCATGTCAACCATGTCAACAATGCCGACTGTATCCTTGGCCCCTGTGTCTATCAGTCAGGCTTTACCGGTTGTAAGCATTGCCCAGCATCAACCCCAACCCCAAACCGTTTACCCCATGGTCACATCCCAGGGAGTCCTTCCCCCACCCAATTAAATTGTGGACTCAGCAATTATCTAGAATTCTAGTAAAACATTGTAAATTACTAAGTTACTAGTAACTATATATGTATGTGAAGCTGCTCTGCATATTTGCATCCTAGAATAATATTATATTTAGAAGCCCTACAAAATCCTTACCTCACTCTAATCCATGCCGGAAACAAGGAAATGTGTGTCTACATTCATCTTCAGATTTTTCCCTCCAATTGTTTAAACCAAGAGAGTGCATGCATGCACTTGCTTAATTGTACTCGAACAAATAAAATCATTTGCCTTATTAAATATTTCTCTATCTTGATGTTATTGTTTTTAACTAAGCGTGGAAGCAAGTGAGTGAAAGACCTATAAATTGTTGCGTTGAATTCTTGGAGTTCATTTTATTTTGTGTATGTAACGTGAAGTACTGTGAAAAAATGTATGTTTGTAATTTGTAGATAAATATAACGGTTCGAATTGACAGTTAATGTGAGCCGTAACCGATTATAATTCAGAGTAAAAACATTGGTGGTGTTTAGAAATTATAGAATTACAATTAACATTAAAATAGTTAATTATATTATAACCATACGATAGAAAAACAACCTGCTACTCATATTATAAGCTGCTGTTGAATGAATTAAAGGTTTAAGTTCATCAATATTCTGCTGTGGACTGTAATGTAGGAATGTATACTATTACTTTATTGTAGAGCAAAAAAAGTGCTATATCGCAACAGGCGAATAACCGTAAGCATTATTAAACAACACCCGGCCATTTGTCTTGTCGATGGATGAGGGCAATATCGATCGTTTAAACTCAAATGTTAGACTTACAATGACTTAAACAATTATATTATGTGTAATAGTGTGTATAGTAGTAAAGGTAGGTAAAAAAAGTTACTATAAATTCAGAGCAGTCTTTATTTTATTGCGTGTGGGGATGAACTTTAACTATATCGAAAGTTGTACCGTCAATATGACTTTTGTAGAAAATAATTGTTATTCATTTGGGTTACCAGTCCTTTGCTGAGTTTTAAGTCCAACCGCAACTTCTGGGTCAGGAGATGACCAAGACATTAGAATGCATTTATAAACTTGGCACTGTGTTGTACACAATGCATACCAAATTGCCAAGATGATTCCGCAGAGAGATTCCTGTAGCTGTAATGTAACACAATAATTTGTCACAGGAAACCCTCTGTGTAATCACCCTGACGCATGCATTATGTATTAACTTTTATACTAGGATCCAAATAACAATTGCTTCTGGTAACCCTTTAACAATGTTGGTACATGTATATATAGTATTTAATTAGTGGGCTGTAAAGTTTTCTTAAACACTTTGAAAATCTAAGTTTTCTAGAAAGATGAAGTATGTCAACAAGGCCGCAAGGGTTGGTCATAAATATGTGTTTTTGTCAAATTGTCCTAGGGTGAGGGTTTCAATCTTTGTATTAATATCTAGGTCACTAAAAGCAATACCAAGTAACTTTTATGTAGAATCCATATTTGTACTTCATTGTGTAGTAGTGAAGTGAATTTTCCCTTTTACAAAGAAAAGCAATACCCTATACTCGAAAAACATCATTCCTTACTCTGAAAATACCCAAATATTATAATATCCTGCACGTGTCCATTCAAATCCTATTTGTGTGCACTGCGTAGAAAAAAAAAGTAGTTCTATTACTGATAAAGGTATGTTACTTAATTGTTAAAACTAGAAAATACTGTATGAGTTAAAATAGTTCTTTCAATGTACAAGTTAAAATAATTAATTGATAATATAGTTGTGCGATTTAATCTAGCAGAAATATTTGACAGTTGGTCCCTTATTTGTATTGAATGTTGTCGCATAAAACACGTAATATAATATTCATTATTATCGGAATCATATGGTTTTACATAAAGAGACTTCTGAGATGGTATTGGTACTTGGCAGCAAGCAACCAGTAGAGACTGTGTACATAGATATTTTGTTTAACTGAAGGGAAGCATTGAATTGCACTAACATCAACAAAATCAAAACGGTACAAACACTAAGTTTTATACATGAGACGCTTACATTTTGTGACATAACAGTTCATCTTATTTAAATTCGTTCATTATTTCATTATGCTGTATGTAAAGATTCATTTATTTTTATAATCACCATAGCTAATTTTACCAAAAACATTAAAACTTGAACCAAAAACAATGAAAGTATACACTGTAGTATAAATAATAATATTAAATATGCATTTAGTTTCAGGTAGTGGTTTATTTATGGAATTTTGCTATTATGGTTGCAGTATTAATCTACAATATCAGTATGTATAGTTGACATAATATTATTTTGGTAATTTTCGTGGAAATATAGTTATGCAATTAAACAATGCTAATTTGGGAACGGCGTAGTGAGAGTTGGACTGTACTTCTGTCACCTAGATCAATCAAAGCACTACTAAGTAGGGAAGGGCATGTTGTAGTAATGCTTGGAAAATATAATCATAATACATTAATACCGCCGTATTATATTCAGTTTGATTTTAGCATTGACTGGAGGTAATGTGAAAATCGGAATAACCGCATAAACGCGCTTGAATCGTACGAAACTGAATATCTTTATTATTACATTCTTCCATTTCGGTAATGACAAGCCGATGAAGAGAACTAAGGTTTCAACGTAGTTTTTTATATGTAAACCATCTCTTCACGAGCCAGAAGAAAATACTGACTACACCCCCAGAGCAGAAGCCCAGGAATCCAACTATTAATCGAACCTTCCAGTGTGCACGACTTTTCCGTAAGTTTTTGTAGACTGATAAAACTTGGTCTTTAGTATCTTCGAGGTTGCTTGAGTTTTCTATCACATAATCTGCTTTGGCACATTTCTCGCGAATGGGCATTTGAGCGGCTACACGAGCTTTTGCTTCTGACTCCCGCAGATTGCTTCTGTCCATCAGCCGCTGTAATTGGAGGTCATCTTCACTATATACATTGGAATAGAAGGAATATTATAACTTCAAGGTATAGAAAAACCTTTATAATATTTGTTTCTTGAAATGTGATCCTTACCATGTAACCACAATGCTTTTGTGAATATATTTCGTCCAGGCTTTCGTTTCAAATAAAAGTGGTGAGTCTATAACCACAAATTGGTAACCTATCGAAAACCCATAATAATCTATCTGAATGCATCTACATAAATAATTCCTTATACAATATAAACAAATTATGCAGGCAGGATCAAATATTAACTTTACGTTTAAGTATACCTCTAAGGAAATGACGAATAATCTCCCAACAAATCTGCTTATAAATCTCGGGATGAGTAATGCGATTAAGTTCCCTTCGTTTTAGAGGATCATTGAAAATAATTCCACCTAAAATTGCCCGATTAATGGTTCCATCAGGTTCTAATACTTCTACCCCAAAAATATCACGAATCTTCTTCCATGCTGTTTTCCCCGGTTCGACAACTGTAAATGTAATACATACATAGATAGAACATTGTCATTATAAATTCACCCTTCCCTGGTGTATATTTTCAAAGCAAAGTTTTATACTAGACCAGATATAAAAAATCCAAACAATGCTTTTTAAGGGCTTTGTAGTATTTGTAGTTTGTAGTTCCCACCGACTCACTTGTTCTTGTTTGTTACATCGACAGCTGTTTTTATACAACTGCCATCAGTTATCAGTATTCGTCATTACATCATAAATGCATTGACATTGTTTACATATACATTCAAATACATATCACAAATAAATTGGTAGACATTATTTTTCTGTTGTTAGCGTATCATCACCTTTTCGAGCAATAACATCAGCATCAATAACCGGCACATTGAGTCCAGTAAACATAGAAGACACGGTACTTTTTCCTGTAGCAATCCCTCCGGTAAGTCCGATCAGCAACATTGTATAGGTTGATTTTGCTTTTTGAACAAGTAATGTGAACTACTATTGTATACGAGAGAGAAACTATTTATAGTTTATTTTTATTTTCGGTAGTACAAACTTGCATTGATCTGAATGTTGATTAGTTACTTAGGTATTGAATACTTTTTTGCGATGCCGAAAACAAACTCAATATCGTGAGTGAACTAATATTGTGTTCAAATGTTCCTTAAAAGCTTGAAGTATCCTGGTATACTGTGTAAAGTGTATAATAAAAGAAAGTGACGAAAAGACAAATTCAAAATTATGAATTAACAAATATACTTCACCTGATACCTGACCATGGTTTGAATTCGGATTGAACTAGCTTTTGCTTAAGAGAACATTTTGAGAAAAAAACTGCAATACTCACTTTTTTATATTGCATTTATGAAACAGTAGTGCTGGCTACTGAACCTTTCCCTACAACCCCATTGGATTCAAAAGTCCCCAGTCCAACCAACCAAACCGTGGTACTCCTATCTTGATCTTGTCGGTTGCTTGTGAGTGTATTATAATAGTGTAATGTGTATAGCCTTGCCAATTTGTTCTCTGTGCCTGGATCTGGAAAAAATGTGTACGTCTGTCAGACAAAGTTGGGTTGCTGTTTTATTATACATCTGTTTGCTTGCAACTTTGGCAGTGCATGTGAACAGAAATGTATCCACTCGAAATGCCTGCAGCTGAGCCTGATCCTGATCTCGCTCGACTCGAATGATCATCACACACAGTATCTTATATTTTACCAACTCAATTTCCCACAAAGTATTTGGCCGGGCTAGACTTGGTTATACCTACTATTACGTGGTTTGGTTTAGAGGAGAACATACCATGCATGCATACTTGATAATGTATGAAAATTATTCGCATTTATAGACCATTACATTGCATTGTTGCGTGGTTGTCTCAGTGTGTTTCGTGTAAAATTGTCCGTGATGTTGTGCATTGATTTCTTATTTGTGAATTGGTAGGAGTAGTACAAGTTCAGTAGTATACTAATCCTACAGAATACCTGTCTGTTTTTTCTATAGTTCAACCCTCCAATGTTATCACGTATTTTACAAAACAACCCATAGATGTTGCTGTGATGCAGCTTATGAGCTCACTGTTTATATTTTTTAAACTTTACTGCAGGTAAAACGTATACGATTTCTTTGAAATTTAAAGTTTAAAACTATATTGCAGTTTGATTAATTTGATGGAGATCCTTGATTTGTGAATTGTGTGGTCAGTATGTATTATCAACAAACTCGGTTACGCATATTTTACAAATAATATGTCATTATAAAACCATTGCATTGTTGTAATTAAGCAAATTATTACCTATTTATTATCATAGTGCATTTTCCGATTGTATACATATTTGCATTGCAGCGTTGTGATTGTGAAGTCAATTCATGAATATGATCCTACTAATTAACGATTTACTACCCTTGTGTCAATTAGATTTTCATAAAGGTCAGGACAATATTGACTATTGAGTGGTTTAAGTAATTCGACGTATTAGTATTAAATATTATATTTTTTTCTGGTGTAGGCATAGGGAAGATTGTCTATGTATTCTGTGAGATTGTGCTTTGATTGTTAATAGGTATAATATTTCAGCGGGGATTTTAGCCTCTTTGTATCAAAATCTTAAGCATCTCACCTCACACGCAGTCAAGAAAAGTTTCCTTGTTAAGAGTAGAGAAGAGTAATCAGAATCAGAAAGCACGAAGACACGCGTAAACTGTTTATGCAAATCTTTAACCATTACAATATTTCATTGACTTGAGATGCGCTTTTGGCTTTTTAGATATTCAGTCCTTTGTGCTCACACGACGGGATGTAAAATTCGTTAGTTACCATATATATATCTATCTTATTACTTTGTTGCTTTGCCTTATACCTCACAAGATTCATACCCACACGCCACACTCTACCTACACTGTGAAAGTACAAAGTAAACGTAGAATTTGGTAATCGTGAGAGAAGAGAAAAATGGATGTGAAATGAAATATTTTACATAGAAATCATATTCATAGAATCCGATGTTTCATGAGTAATGGATTTCTTTGCAGTGCAGTTTTCTTCATTAATTTGCATATTTCAGTTACCGTTGCGTTGCAGTTCACATGCCAGTTGCTTTTGAAGCGGTTTTATATTTGTACAGCCTGAAATTAAAAGATACGACGTAGTTTTTTGGTACCTCTAGGGAACATTGTATTGGCTTTTATATGCAGCTATGATGGGTAGGTAAATAATATGATATCCATCCAACGACAAAGGTACCAAAGCAATTTATTTTAAGTCCAAGAAACCTTACTTTTTATTTCAATGCCTTCCCATCTATCACTTGCATTTTTTATTTCAAAAACCACAGTCATAAACTAAGTGCCTAGGTTAGTTACATCTTTTTGCTCGTGCTTTTCGTGTACCATACAGAGCTATGGATCCTACATGGCAACTTGTCATGAATACGATTAGAACAAAAAAAGTGGAACTAACCTACGAACGAAGTTGCACAACAAACTTTGACGCTTCAATTTTTTCTTTAATAAAGGTTTCACGCAAATGTCCCACTAATTGGTAGAATTTTGTTTATACCTTCATGGTGAATAAGTAATTCAAAATTTTTACATATTATGTCCATATAGAAACTCGATAAGAATATAATAATATGAAGTACACAGAAATGTTTTTTAATAAGTAGCAAAGCTAAAAAGCCTTGTACACCTTATAATAATGCAGACCAGGTATGGGTGGGTTTGTTTCCCTCTGTTCTGGGAGTATTGGCGGTTAAGCTAATGTTTTATGTTGATCACTACACATTGTCTAATTTCTAAATATTAAAAACCAAGTACAATGATGTAGTGTCTGTAATGCCAAATTATTTTTTGAGTACAGGAGCAGAAAAAGGAAATGAGATAAAGGAAAGCAAAAAAGGCAATACTAGAATTTGGCTGTAATAGAAGGACTCGGTCGGACTAGAACTAAATTAATTCAACCCAACAACCAGGAGGCGTTTTGAGGATGAGCCAAAAAAGTCAATCTCAATCTCACATTGTGTCTTCTTCTTCTACTACTACTGATAGTCAGTCCAGCAGTACTGCATCTGTTCCAAGCAAAATCACCAGCACCAACACAATGGTTGTCAGTATGGCCGATCGTATCAAACCTCAAGAACATCACAGGCAGTACGAATTATGCATGACGCGGGCAAAGTACCGGCAGGGGAAAGAGTTCAAGGCTGTAAAGGTACAACGTCCGTGTTCATTACCAATTACAATGCAAAGCAAATCCTGCATCAAATTATATTTATTTTATTTTAGGCTCACAATAGATTAGCTATAGACAATAATATAATTTTACAATTACTTATTGCCTTTGCGTCCTTTTCTACTGCATTATTATCTACTATTCAATTCATATGCGCACACGCAGTTGTCAACAACACGTGGTGTCTGTGTACTTTTTTCCCTCTGCCTTGCCTTGCCTAATGTCTTGTTTGTTGCTTATTTAAATAATAATATGAGTGCAAATTATCCTTACATACAAAATACAATAACAAAGCGATTAGATAGTTCTTTATTTCGCACTGACACTGATATAGAATACATATGCGTATAGTCTAAGAAATTAAACAATACATACAACTCAATGCACATAGTACAATGACTGCTAATAAAATTAGCCATAAAGTAATTCCCCATATAGACTTACCTAACATCGTTATTACGTGTAGCGCCATTAAAGTTGTTATTCTAATTACAAAGTTCAGTGTAAAGACGTAGTTTAAATAGTTATTTTTATTACTACCGGATTTTAAAAACGATTGATCCCATCATAAATTGTAATTTAATTCTTAAGTTATCATACAAAGCATATCTGTATGATGAAGTGTACAAACATTTATGTATATGGAGGAGGACAGTTCTGAATTAGGTATTTTTATTTTTCTTGGCAGTGATGTTTCAGTAAAGGTTTAGCACCGTTGTAGTTATTTATGTGTTTTCTTTGTTTGTTTTTTATGATGATGTAGGTTGTTTTGGTTTTCGTATAGTTGATAGTGTGTAGGTAGTACAGTGCAGTGTAGTAGTTGGCTCTTTGTACGTACTTGTGTTGTGTATATAGTGTATATTATGACGTGTGTCGTGGAAAAGTATATTTTATTAGTATCTTTTTGATGAAGCGTCCTTACTTGTCCTCTTGCTTTGTCTTTACTTATTGTCTATGTGCTGTGAATAATGTGTTGCTCGGAGCGTGAAATGGGTTTAAAGTTATTTTTCATTCACTGGTCTGGTCATAGTTTTTCATTTGATGTGCAGTCGGTATGGATTGAACGATAGTTGCTGTACTATATACTGAGCGTATAGATAAGTAGTATATGATAGAAGGTTTGTAAACCTTTGGGCAACTAGGCTTGATGATCAGGCATACTAACTATGAACTGACGACTTTTTGGCTTTCAGTTTTGCATTTGCATGTGTTATTTTCTATATAGATGCAATATTTTGCTACACTTTAATTTGTTTTACTTTACTTTACTTTACTTTACTTTACTTTGTGCTTTAGTTCCAGTCGGTGTGATCCAATCTAAACTCTAAACTGTTGGCAACTCAACGTATAATTTGATGACATCATGTAATGTAATGTAGTTATTATTATTTCTCGACCACTTACACAATTTTACTGAAAGTTCAATTTTTCTGTTGATTTCCTTATTACGACTTTGCTTTGTAATCGAGTTGTTCTGCCGAAAAGTGAGTGCATGGAAAAAGGGGAGTTTCCAAGTCTTATAAGACTGTTGTACGTATGAAGCATGAATATCAATGAATATTTTAGTCAGGCTTAAATGCATTTTCAATACAATTTAATTAATTGATTTTTCTATCAGCATTTACTCTATTTAAAATTTTTAACTCGTACTGAAGTATAAAGTTTTTTTGATGTATGAAGATCCTTTTTTTTTGTTTTTTTTTCTTTAAATTCTCCATCCATCCATGTATTATTACTACTGGTTAATTCTCATTCTCAGCCTCGACTTTTTCAATTCCGTACTGAACTTTGGATTAGTACTGTACATATTATTTATTAATGCAGACTAGTCAGTCAGTAGGTCAAAAATAAATTACAATTGCATTACAACTGGGGTGTAAATGTAGTGAGATGAAATTAAATAGGATGGGAATGTTCATCACATTAGTGTATAAGGTGGTTTAGGTGATGTAAAGTATGTTTTACTGGTATTTTAATTTACATTTGTGTTGATTTCAGATGATGTGATATGATA
>JAAXYV010000410.1:0-12498 GCA_036851875.1 Novacerus sp. FZ-2019
TGCAAGAGACTTAAGTTTTTATTTATGAAAACATACATTCATGTTAGTTGTTTTGTTCTTATGAGTCCGACTTATAGAATAGTTAGTCACTTCAAGTGTGAGTCAACATCACAGCAGCTACTCTGTTTATGTAGCGATTTGTTTTGGTCACTGTTTATGTAATCATACACATCATTCCAAAGTATTCATATACATTGAATTATTCTATATATACAATTGATTGGTTTTAAATAACATCATATGTAACAGTCAGTACTACTTAAACTTAACCTAGTTATAGTATAAGTTTGAATCCTTAGACTTTCTTAAACAGTATTCTTTCTATTCCTTTGCCTGTTTACATTTGCATTTATTATAATGCATCTATGCTGCTAATCTTCAACTTATTAGCATCTATGTTTAGTTTAGAACAGATTTACCTCCAAGCAGGCAAAGCTTGAATCGGCGGCTGCGGCACCTTTAAGTCATACCAAACCAAAAATAGTCCAAACCAACCAAAACTAAGCTGGCCTAAAAAGAAACATACCAACCTAATCTAAAATAGCATTATCTTAACAAAAAGATACCTAATCTTACCAAAAATAACCTTACCTAGCCAAACAAAATCTACCCCAACAAAAAATAACCTAGCCTAGCCAAAATTAAACTACCCCAACCAAATATAACCCAACCTAACCAGAAATAGTTTAATTCACTTTCAGACCAGTCTTCGTCTGTGTGGATCGATACATGCTTCGTTTCCAGCTTGGAATTCGATGCGCTACCCGACTGAGACTAAAAATCCGAAGTAACGCGGCCTGGAATCTCCGCGATGAACGGAAGAATGTCGTTTAAAAATGTTAGGATTTCAGACGGCGTCCTTATTTCCAATTTGCTCCTACCGATCAGGACAAAGGAAGTTGTGCCTCTTCTTCAGCCGTTTTCGAGTAACGTAACTTCATGATGGTGCCGCTTATCCAAGGTGACGATTCTTTATGTTTCCTTGATTACACATATTCTTCGGTTAATTCCTTGTATTGCAAAGTACGGAATTCTGTCGTTGGTACTATCCATCCACGCTATCTTGCTCCACTCCACATAGTGCAGTACTGTGGTTGCCATCCCTTAACTCCGAATTAATAGGACGTAGAAAGCACTGTACTTCTCTATTTCAGGAATGAGGACCAATTAGTGCTTTCTATAGACAAATCGGCCGCTCTGTGGCTATACTGGTCGTTAAGGAACGTGAATAATCATTACGCCGTCCAGGAGCAACACAGGTTGACAGTTAGAAGGGAGTGGGACAAGATAACGTGGACGGCTAGTACGAGGATGTTAAAACGGCGAGTATAGTCAGCGTGAAAATTGGTTGGATCAAATACGGTTCCAACCAATCAGAAATCACATAATGAGAGGGAGTACGTGGTTGTAAACTGTGAAGACAGAATGGAGCATATGATGGATATTGTCACATATATGGGCAGTACCGAAGAAGGAGTACGTCAAGGTTTCGTAAACATCAACTACTACATACTACACTGGTATCACAAACTCGCATCGTTCTAATTTAGCACCTTCTATGTTTACCATTGGTATTATGTTTCAGGATGGTGATTTTGTTTGCACAATCAGCATCAGTAAGGAATTTAATGCTGATTCTAGCTCCATTGACCAAGCGAGTAGTATGGCGCTTAGCGCCAAGGAACTTCTGTTAAGGGGGAATTGCACATGAACACGGTATGGCAACCTTGGAAGGGTAACCTAATTGGATTTAAACTGCGAAATACTGCGACAGTCTTGTACGGAGGTGTGCTATACTCTACGTTTGACATTACATTTTAAACGACTTTCAGCTAGCAGTGTCATTCAGTTTTGTATTACTTCAAACCTACCCTTCATCGAAGTTGACGCACACTTTTAAAACGACACCATTGATTATATTGATCAGTTCGGCTTTCCTCGCTTTCATTCATTTTTCCCTGATGGAAACTATGTGACAAGTGGTCTTTAAAATCAAAATACTTTAATACATGGTTATCGAACAAGAAAACCCGTCAAAAGAAAATCAATAACAATTCTTTTACATCTGCGCCAAAACTAACTTATTGGAGCTGTTGTTAGCGCATTTCTGGAACTAGAATTTGCTATGCAGTCAACTTTAACTCATTTACCGCTAACTTTAGGGCCAATGGAGCTAGAATCAACCTTACTGACTATGGAGAGAGTACAACAAGATAGCGTGGATGGCTATGAAGGACGACCGTCCACACTACGTTAGACCAGAAAACTGATGATTGAGTTCATTCTTCGTACTTCCGTTGCCGCTGAATACAAAATGTGTGCACTAAGTATTTTGATCAAGCGTTTTATACTGTGCTTTTCTAAATTCTATCACGTGGTAAACCTAAACATCGTTAAACGTTTCCCCTAATCAATAGAAGCTCCCGTATTATTGAGAACAGTGTAAGCTTTTAATTATCAGGACAGACCTCGAAATAAATCTTTGTCAACTAATCGACTGAGATGGACATTTGTTATTGTGGTAGTCAAATAAGGTAGCTGCACCAACTTAGATAGAAAATACTGTTGACTTAGGGAGGGCAGGTGAATGCACTTTATAGGTCTGTCCCAATATGGTTTGGTCACTCGAATCGAATGATATAATTGGGGTTTTTTGCAACCTGACCACTATGCCTATACCTAAAGGTGATGGTTACCACATCACAAAAATAATTTCGTTTTACAAAAATGTTTAAATCGGTTATTTTCTAGTTTCGAAATTGTCTGATTTTCATTTGTTAGAATAGGTTTAACGATCAAATTCCAAAAACCGACATTCAAATCGGTTCATCAAGGATCCAGCAGTCTTGGTTTATCCTACAACCTATGAAATCCTATGAAGTATGCATAACTCTCTCCACACGTCAGAACAATTTTCAAAAAAACTTCTGACGTGGTTCAATTTTGTTTGAATAGAATAGCAACATAAGTCAATTTCAATCTATTCTGTGACTAAAGAATGTTTCCGATGTCCATCCTGTACATAGTGTTTTAGTCGTAATACATATTACTATACATTCAATAATAACACACTACTAAATTCCATATGCGCTATTTTCAGTTGCTGTAAATTATTAATGTCATTAAAGTACAGAAAGTGCGTACGTGTTAAATATGTTGAATCTGTTCACAATTTCATTAAAAAATAATTCAACCAATTTGATATTCTTCGTAATACTTTTGACGAAACAATGATTTTTTTTTCTTACTTATTTCTTAATCCACTGTCAACAATTTGTATTGAATAATTGTCAGTTTACTACAATGAAACGCAAAAATCGTTATCTCCATATTCCATTCTGTTCCCCCTGAACTATACGTGTCTCCTTCCCATCATTTGACCTATCCCTTACTTTAGAATCAAATTCTTCTTTGACTGTTGAATGTAGTTGGTCTCCGAAGTACACCTCTGTGTCAATTAAAGATTCGTATTTAATCAGTAGACATACAACTTTAATCATAATGTGAACGACTTTTGTGAAGAATTTATGATATAGAATATTATCGTATATATGGCGTGACTTTTATATTGAATAACGAAAAGATTACCTCCTTCTGAATTGCAATCACTCGTATTTTATATTCCCGCGGAAAGGTAAAGCGCAGGCTCTCCTAATTTGGTATCCAGCACAACTCTGATTTTGTTTAGGTTTTTTTCTAGACTAACATCAGCTTACTAATCACGAACATGGAGAATGTTGAAGCGGAAATGTAAAATAAACAGTTATGAAGTTTTGAAATTTGAAAAAAAAGGTGATTTTCAATTCTCGTCTGATGTAGCTGTAACTTGTACTGTAGACTAATATGAGGTCGGTATTCACGAATATCAAAGACGTATTTACCGCAAACGTGTAGGAACAAAGTTATGAATTTTACAAATTTCAAAAATTAAGATTTGTTTATCGAAATAAGTCATACCTAACCAAAAACATCCTACCCCAACCACAAATAGTCCAACCTAAACAAAACTAAACTGGCCCAGGAAGAAACAAACCAACTTAATCTAAAATAACAACCGTAACCAAAAGTGACCTAATCTTACCAAAATTAACCTTACCTAGCTAAACATAATCTAACCTAGCCAAAAATAACCGAACCTAGTCAAAAATTAATCTAACCTAACCAAATAAATTTGTTATATATAAATATAACATAACCAAACCAAAGATAACCTAACGTAACCAAGAATAGCTTAACCTAACCAGAAATAACTTAACCTAACCATATAGCCGGATAAGAACTTGGTTCGCTACCCGCCTGCGGAGGCAAGTTTGAAATCACATCCGGGATAAACGGCGGAATATCTTCCATAAATTTTGGAATTACCGACGGCATCCTGGCAACAAGTTTGCCACTGCTAATCAGAACAGAATGTCAACGTAGATTTCCGCCTCCTCGTGGTACACCACTACTCATTGCTAAATACTTTGGCGATGCAACTATTCAAAACTGATTGCCGCCGTCTGGAAACTTTCACTTAAACCGAACAAATCAATTGCCAAAGAAAGGGAGGGGAAAATAAACGAAGAACTACATATGAGAACCTTCGTTTATCCCCAACCATTTCCAAGGATAGGAGAATCTATTGCATTTGCACTGTAACACCCCTTCTTCGTCCACGTTTTAATACATTTAACATCATATTATATTTGCATGTATTTTGTAAGAGTGACTATCTGCCTATAAGTTAGAGCAGAAGTAACCTGCGCAGCCCAGAGTCGTATTGCAGATAGAATCATATTACTTTCCCCTTTTTATTCTATGGAGAATTAAATGAAGTTAGAAACTGTGTATCTTGATCTTGTTTATGTTTATACTCCAACTTCAAACAACCATTTATTGCTTAGAAAGTCATTGGCTTGCAATATCGTCTCGTTTTAAAGTAATATACAATACGCAATTATCTATGTATTTTGTGAGAGTAGCTATCGAACTATAGGGTCAACTGTGAAGGCCCAACGCGTGTTACAGAGTCCCGTTAAATGGTTTACTTTAATATACTTAAACCAAACAAATCAATTGCCAAAGAATGGGAGACGGAAATAAACGAACTACGTATAACAACCTACCTTGTTCCCCAAGAACTTCCAGCCGGAGGAGAATCTATAGCATTGGCGCTGTAATACCTCGTCTGTACCCACGTTTTAATACATTTTGCATCATATTATATATGCATGTATTTTGCAGGAGTGACTGTACGCCTAAAATTCAGAGCAGAAGTCAGTTGTGCAGGCCAGTGTCCTGTTGCAGATAAAATAATATTAATTTTCCCCTTCATTCTATAAAGAATTAAGTCAAGTTAGAAACTGTGTATCTTGATCTTGTCTATGTTCATACTCCAACTTCAAACCACTCTTTATTGCTTAGAAAGTCATTAACTTGCAGTATAGTCTCATTTTAAAGTAATATACAATACGCATTTATTTATGTATTTTGTGACAGTAGCTATCGGACTACAGAGTCAACTGCCACATGCGAAGGCCTTGGGCCTGTTACGGAATTCCGATTATTGATTTATTTTAATATAATCTTATTTAACATTAAACTATGAATTCTTTTAAACAAACAAATTACTCTACATATCTGTTAATTTATGGTTGTTTAATTCTAGTGGGCAAATTCTTTGAGGAAAACTCACTTATCAAATGCAACTTCAGCTGTGTCGTATCCATTCCGGGCAGGGATCGAACATTTTCTAAAACATTTCCGGTATCGATGCAAGTGATCCAAATCCACTTTCAGACCAGTCTTCGTCTATGTGGATGGATAACTGTTTCGTTTCCAGCTTGGAATTTGATGCGCTACCTGACCGATATTACAAGTCCGAAGTCACTCAGTATTCTATCCCCGCGATGAACGGGGAATATCATTCAAGAATGTTGGGATTTCAGAAGGCGTCACATTTCCACTCCAACTGCCGATCAGGACGAAGGAATCTAGTGTGGTTGGCTTAAAAGGACGACTGTCCACAGTACGTTAGACTAGACAGCTGATGATTGAGTTCATTCTTCCTACTTCCATTGCTGTTGAACATAAAATGTGTTCTTTTCTTACATATTTCTTAATCACTGTCACCAATTTTTATTCAATATTGTCAGCTAAATAGGATGAAATGCAAAAAATGTGGTTTCCATATTCCATTCTGTTCCCCCTGAACTATACGTGTCTTCTTCCCATCATTTGACCTATCCCTTACCTTAGAATCAAATTCTTTTTTGAATGTTGAATGTAGTTTGTCTCCTAAGTATACCTCTGTGTTAATTATAGATTCGTATTTAATCATGAGAAGTACGACTTTAATCACATAATATTAACAGTTTTTGTGAGTAATCTATGAAATAGAATATTAACCTACATATGGCGGGACTTCAATATTGAATAACAATAAGAATACTTCCTTCTGAATTCAAATCACTCGAGTTTTTTATTTCCTCGGAGAGGTAGAGCGCAGGCGGAATAACTGGTATCCAGCGCCCACTCTGGTTTTGTTCAATCGTTTTCCCTAGACAAATATGAGGTCACTAATCACGAATATGAGGCTTTTGAACCTTGAAAGGGAACAACAGAATAGCCAAGGCATCCTTGGATATTCTTCTTTAGCCTACGATTCTCTGTTGTACCCCCTGCAACAGGGAATCATCCTAGTTTTTCTCTAGACATATTTTGGACTGGGAGGCGTGCACAACTCGGGTATTAGTGTAAATTTATTATCATTGTAATTACACCAATTGTCGTATCCTGGACTCTGTCGAGCTGTATGTGTATCGGTAGGCATTTGTGAATATTCTTGTCTATTGCTGTCTGTCCGGGTCCTTCTAGAGCTTCCCGGTTTGTAAGGGTTGGAAGGTTAAGTACGTCACACAAATAATAATTCAACCTACACGGTTGTGAGGCGTGTCAGCCTATCATTATTTATTCTGCAATATCTACTCATAGGACTTGGCATGTTTTGAACTGGCGACCATGATAATCGGAAATGTAAAAATGAACAGTTTTGAATTTTTGAAAATTGAAAAAGTGATTTTCATACCTATTCTGACGTTACTAGACCTCGTATTGTACACAAATATGAAGTCAGTAATTACGAATATCAATTAAATATTTACTGCAAATGAGTAGGGACAAAGCTATGAATTTTTTAAATTCCAACAAGTGAAATTTATTCATTTATATAAGTCATACCAAACCAAAAATAGTCTAACCCAAATAAAACTTAGCTAGCCTAAAAAGAAATAAACCAACTAATCTAAAATAAAACAATCTTACCCAAAGGTGACCTAATAGTACCCAATATAACCTTACCTAGCCAAACATAAACTACCCTAACAGAAAATAACCTAACCTAGCCAAACATAAACTACCCTAACAGAAAATAATCTAACCTAGCCAAAGTTAAACTAACCTAACCAAATATAACCCAACCTGACCAGAAATAACATTATCTAACCAAAAACCTGGTAAGGATTTGGTTCGCTACCCGCCTGCGGATGTAGGTGTGAAGTCACGATCTGGCATACCGGCAAAACGGGCTTATAAAAATGCTTGTTTCCAAAATGCATTGAAATTTAATGCCATTGAATTTGAGGGGATACGGGAAAACTAAAACGCTGCATCTCCCTACGAAATTCATATTCATATACATTGCTAATTTTCAACACCTATGAGGCAGTAGCAAATGTGGTCAGATTTATATGAAATTATTTGGGAATTATTTGCTAACCAAATGAAACATAAAAATCCACGAGCACCTATATTACGAAGTACTTTACGTTTTTGAACCACCCTAAACTACATGTAAAAACCTGCGTTGATCCCTAACAACTTCCAGGAAGAATAGAATCTATAGCATTTGCGCTGTAATACCCCGTCTGTACCCACGTTTTAATAGAATTAGCATCATATTGTATCTGCATGTAATTTGTAGGAGTGACTATCTGCCTCCAAGTTAGAGCAGAAGTCACCTGTGCAGACCAGACCTGTTGCAGATAGAATCATAATAATTCACCGCTTCATTGTATAAAGAATTAAGTGAAGTTAGAAACTGTGTATTTTGATCTTGTTTATGTTTATACTCCAACTTCAAACAACTATTTATTGCTTAGAAAGTCATTGGCTACCAATATAGTCTCATTTTAAAGTAATATACAATACGCATTTACCTATTTATTTTGTGAAAGTAGCTATCGGACCATAGAGTCAACTGGCACCTGCGAAGGCCTTGGGCCTGTTACAGAATTCCGATTATTGACTTACTTTAATATACATCTTATTTAGCATTAAAC
The DNA here is from genome assembly GCA_036851875.1 of Novacerus sp. FZ-2019. NCBI lineage: Eukaryota > Metazoa > Arthropoda > Collembola > Entomobryomorpha > Tomoceridae > Novacerus > Novacerus sp. FZ-2019. The sequence goes on from JAAXYV010000410.1 coordinate 8,322, forward strand.
TGTTTTCTTCTAGACAAACAAATTACTGTACATATTTGTAAATGGTTAGTTAAATCTGCAGAGCAAACTACTTTGAGGATAACTCAGTTATCCAATGCAACTTCAATTGAGTCGTATCCATTCCTGGCAAGGTTTGCACGTTTGGTAAGACCTTTCCAGTGTTGATGCAAGTGATCCAAATTCACTTCCAGTCTTCGTCTGTGTAGATGGATAACTGTTTCGTTTCCAGCTTGGAATTCGAGGCGCTACCTTGCTGATATTGCAAATCCGAAGTCACTTGGTGTTCTATCTCCGCGATAAACGGGAGAATATCATTCAGGAATGTAGGGATTTCAAAGGGTGTCCCCATATCCACTCCAACTTCCGATCAGGACGTAGGAATTTCATCCTGAATTTAGACCTTTTTTTCTTTGATCACACTTCTTTAGAGTTCGATGCTTTCCCGGCATTGTGAGTTAATAATAAATCACGATTATTGTAATGTAGACAATAACAATACAGTCAAGTGCATGCGAAAGTAGCCAAATGCTGATTGCTTTGTTTGGAACTACTCACTTCAAGGAAAAGGAAGGGACTGCTATTAAGTTTAAGTTGATTAAGTTTATTAAGCGACCGCGAAAGTGGATTTGATTTTTTTATTACATTTAGTTATTCCAATTACACGTAGAAGTAATCAAGTAACAAGTCATTTCAATCCCAACAATTATTATATACAACTGTATCAATTATTAGGTCAATTAGCTGTTGACTTAGCGAAGGTTCGTTCAATAAGCTATTTTCTTCCACTTTTTGTTTATTAAGTAGAAACTCTTTTAATTTTGTTTTAAATAGTTTAAAATTTTCAATATTCATTTGATCAGTATCAAGATTATACCGGAAATGATGGGCTTGGGATTTGAAAGATCTTCTACCAAACATATGTAATCACAAATTACGTTTGGGATTACATATGTTCTATTCATTGATTGACTGAAGAAATCATCGCACTCCAAATACTTATTAAAATATCAAGGACAATCACCAGATAAAATACAAAATGACATTCCTAGCACTTCAAACTGGTGCAAAAATCTAGGAAGAAGCCATCCAAGTGACGAGGAAATTCAATTCTTCACAGAGTAATATTTGCTGAGTCCCAGTATGTGTGTCATCAGCAAACAATATTCTACTGCTCTTTTTAATACGAAGCGGTAAGTCAATGATGAAAATGGAAAATAATATTTGGCCAACAATGCTACTTTGTGGCACACCCCAATTAGTAAATCTAACATCAGAAATCGTACCATTCAAAGTAGCACATTGTGATCTATTTTATAAATATGCTTCAAACCACGTAAGGTCAATATTATACCAACTTAATTTCTTTACTAAAATTTCCCTGCATACTTTATGAAACGCTTAACTAAGATTAGTTACTAGACTTGACTTAGTTATCTCAAATTCTCGAAATCGAGGAAAGTTTGATTTAATCGGTATTGCCTGAATGTGAAAAAAGATCAGTCAAAAAGTTGACGCTTGAGGAACCACAACAAAATTTACCCGCTCCCAATTTTAAACTCGCGGGATTCAACATAATAAATACAATTTAATGACAGACCATATGAGGTTTGTGATGAAGTAGACATCGCGGAGGTTATTCCACTTGTGAAATCTCTCAAACCAGCAGCCACAATTCGTAGAATATAGACCAACTTCGATTCTTACAATATTCAAAATTTAAGAGTCGTATTTGAGCAATTAAGAAATTCACTAATAACATCAATATTTTGAGTCAGAAACAATATTCATACGATGAACTAGGACGTGATAAAGTCTACTTCATAATTCCACTTGAATTTGAGAAAGCCTTCGATTCATTAAGCCATGAAATTCTATTTAATAAATTGCTCAAACACAATCCTTATACTAATTGGATCTAAGCTTTGCTTGCAGACGGAAAACAATTCGGGAAAATTGTTTTTAATTCGAATGCTGTGCGTTCAAGCACTAAATTCTTGTCACTAGGCTCAACCCGTTCGGGTCTCTTATTTGCATTAGTCACTAAAGATCTTCCCCAAGTAATAATGTATTGCTTAATGATTCATTCGCGCAAGACTGAATGCTTTTAATATCTTGTTATTTAAATGAGATCTTGGAAACGATCGTTAAAATTCAAACGGATATTGATCTTATATTAAACTGGTGCTCGACGAACAATCTAAACTTAAATGAAAGTAAAACAAAGCTATTGGTTACCGGAGATCCTAAGATTCTTGAAAAATGTGAAGTAGAAATGTGAGTATGTAATACTCTTTATACCCCCAGGAATTCAATTATCATTTTAGGAGCTCACCTCGTCATAAGCCTGTTATGGCAACATTTTATATCCCAACTTACCACGAAATTTTATTTTCTCCTTAGAAAGATCGCTCCCAGTGGACAATTTCTTAATGAGCACGACAGGAAAAATGTTGTGACATCGTATATACAATCATATTAACTATTAATGTTCGGTTTGGGGAGGTGCTGATGGCAAATATCCATGGGGTGTTAAAAAGGGCAGCAAGATTTGTTTTCGGAAGAACAAAATCGAGACGCTTAGCAAATCATTCACCGTAGACCTGAATTGAGTATGCATTAAAACTAAAGCAAGCCTTGAATTGGGCAAATTCTCATACCACAGCATGTCAGAGTTGTTCCAATGTGTTCTCATGACTTCAATATGACATTTTATTTTCGAAAACTTATTCGAGTAGAAACAATCAGTATGCATTGTTAAACTCCGAGGTGACTGATTCCAAGTATGCGTCTAGAGCTACAATTTTTCAATTAAACACTTTGTTGCTCTCTTTATCACCTAAATCTAAGGATATCGCCTTTAATTTCTAAAGATGTAAGTTTTTTTAAATTACCACACATCTAAACCGGAAACCGACTCACTCGAATCCATATCTTCACGTTACTTCTAATCATTCTAATAACCATAAAATTTCAGTTATCAACTTTTTAGTATATCGTGTATTATAAATATGCAGCGATGAATATTTCTAATCTGAGCCTGAATAAATTAGTGACAAATTATTAAAAAATGGGCATCCAGCCAATTTGATTTCATCACGTACCAAAATACAGAAAAAAATTGTTCAACAACATATAACTAATTCAAATATGACTGATATTTCAAATACATCAACTAACAGATATCCACGACTAAGTTTACCATTCTTTCGATAGTTTAGTTATTTTAAGAAAAAGTTGGATGCACAGATCTGTCCAGTGTTCCAGAAAACAAATTTTTTAAACATCTATGTAGTTACAAAGACAAAAGGAAGAAAATAAATAATGGTATCTATCTAATACAATGTAATTACTGTGATGAAATATATTGAAGAAACCAAACGAGATTTAGCCACCTGTGTCCAAGTACAACTGGCAGATATTACACATCTGCGCATTGCCACATCAGCTCTAGCTTTTCATATAAGTACAAATCCTGACCACTCCATTGATGCAGCTTCCTCACCCATGCCCATTCTCACCTTTTCTAATTCCACCTATCACCCGAACCCGGTCCTTTTTCTACAGTCTAATTATTCCCATATATAGGTATTCTTCTTTTTAACCAAAACGAATGCTTAGGGGAAAAATGATTGCAAATGACATGTAATTTAAATCAATGCAAAGATACAGCCCGTGAAAAAATGAAGCACCCAATTAGGCCCGATTGGCTGGTAGGACTTGGCCAAAAATATCACGCATAAAATGTACCGGATGATTATTCGTAATTTATTAATGCAAACTCCGACAGGTTGGATACTGGTCGGTGTACTCTATAAAGTACACCCACATGTTTTGTTTGGATTCAAAATTACATTTTGGGTCAAAGCACTCAATTGCATTTGAGTCAATTTAGACTTAATTGATAAATTCTAACGTTCTTAATCTACACAAATAGAAGAGTTGAATCGAATCTGACCCAAGTGCTATTATCAAAATTAGATGTAAATTATCAAAATAAAATTGCAATAGTTTATGAGTAGTCCTAACAACCAATTATGCCGAAGATTAATCTATTCAGCGCACGGCATTCAAGTTTACTCCAGAAGAAATATATTACTTTTATTAAATTTTCAAAAACAGATACACTCACTCGAGTTCAACAACGTTTGGAAGCATATGAATGCTTTTTAAATCTGTT
>JAAXYV010000411.1:0-12492 GCA_036851875.1 Novacerus sp. FZ-2019
GAAATGCATTTTGAAACCAAATGGAAAGTTTGTGTCGACACAGAGAGGGGGGCTTCCCTTTTTGCATTCTTCTCTTCTCTCTCTCTCTCTCTCTCTCTTCTTCTTCTCCCAAATAAAGCCAGAGCCATAAGCCAACGCAACGTAACGTAACATAACGTAAGGCAATAGAGTAGTAGTAGGTAGCCAGTAAGTATCTAAGTCCTACGTAAGTTATACAATATAATATAACACAATACACCATAAAGTGTAAAGTCAAGGAAAGTAAAGTGAAAGCAAGCTACGGCAAGTGATGCAACGGCACGTCATTTGAATGCCTTCGTGGCTTAAGCTTGACTCTGTTTCCATTCTAACTAACTTATTTTACAGTGTTAGTGAGTGACTGTTCTGTTGTATATACAGTGCTGTACATAGAATAGCATAGTGTAGCATAGTAGTAGTAGTAGTAGTAGTAGTAGTAGTGGTAGTGATAGTAGTAGTTGTATAGCGTACCGTACGGTATTGTATAAAGTAGTTAGTTTGGTGTATTGTGTATGCATACACATGCATCTGGAATTATATATACTTTGGTATGAACTTAACTCAAGTGAAACTACCTCTACGTCTGCACCCAGTCAAGTACTCTTACTCTTAGTGTCTTTATTCTACAAAGCTACTAGGACATAGGGAACCATTAGTATTTGTATTGTGACTCTTTTCTTTTGCAATGAGACTTTCTAACTTAACTTTGACTTAGCCTAAAGTATGAAGTTGAGTGAGAGTGAGTGAGTGAATGAATGAGATGGAGGATATGGATATAAGAAAGTTCAGAACAGGACAGGAAAGGAAAGGAAAGAGGAAAAGCAAAGAAAGGAACCAAGCTGGGAGCAGAGTCAAAGTTTTATGCAACTAAGCCAAGTGAAGTCTATGCAAAGCTGTATGCAGTATTGTAGTGTGCCAAGCATTCATACGTTGATTGTTAGTTGAATTTCAGTTTCTTGTAGACTTCCTCAGTTCCGTTCTTTCAGTGGCGTTGCGTTACTTTAGCTTCATGTTCATGCTTCCTTCTTCTTCTCTCGTTATGTGATGATAGTGTACATTGGTGAATGCAGGGAACAGAACAGAACAGAAAAGCAGAGGAAAGGAAAGGCAAGGAAAGGGAAGGGAAGGAAAGTAAAGGAAAATTTAAGAGACTAAACGACAGAAGAGAAGGCGAGAGAGTGAGGGAGGGAGTGAGTTGAAATGTACTTTACTTCAGTTTAGTTTAGTTTTTGACTACATGTTTTCAGATATGCACACCAACCAGGCACCATACAGAGAGAGAGAGAGAAAGAGAGAAGGACAGAAAGAGATACGCCTAAATGATAGAGTAGAGAGAAAACGAAAACTAGACACAGAAGAGAGACAGCTGGATTAATTAAATTCAAGTTGAAGAGCCACTCTGTGTGCGATTATATGACATTTCCTTTTCGCTTAGAAAACTTAATACCTTTTGATTGACGGGTGACTTTCCAGTTGAAATAATAATCATTTGCTCATGACGCGTTATACACATGAGAACAATAATACATACAGCTACAGTAGTACCTATATAGTGAAGTGAGTGGAGTGAAGGAAAGCCACTACAGATATGATTATCAACTATATATAGCTATAGCATCAACCATGCCAACCAACTATATATACTATGTATTTGTATTCTCCATCCTACCCAAATACAATTCCCAACAATTCAAACGTCCATTCCATAAGGACAGGACAGAGACATGAGACAATTATACATACAAGCCACAGCACAAAATAGACGTCCAATTTCAATATTTCAATTCAATCTTAGCCTATTATCTCGACTCAAATTTCATTTCTATTTTCTAGTCCATAACTTAAGTGAAACTAAATGAAATCTAAAATTATACTAGGAAACTACCTAAGTGTGCTTTCAAACCACTTTAGAGCAACTCCATCAGTGACAGTTCTTCGCTGTTATCTGATTGATTCCAATTTAAAAATTATAAGCCAAACCGAAGTACATAAGATTGAAATTCATTACACTGCACCACTGCTTTTTGCATTTAGAAAGCTTCTCTTTACATGGATATCACAGCTGTCTGAATACCTATAACAGCAATTTTCATTTCAATACAACAGCTTTACTGTGAAGTGTAAAGCCTTTATACACACAAATATACTAATAGTAAGTCAAGCACCCATTCTATCTAAGCCAATTCTTGTCAATTTATTTACTTGACTTTATTTACTTTCCAACGCTACGCTGCATTACATTATGTTACATTACATTACATTACATTACTTTACAGTACATTTTCCTTCCTTTCCATTCTCGTCTCTTGAAAAAAGAACTCTGTTTATGCAATACTAACACACTAACACCAACATAAGGCATATAATATATAGGTAATACCATTTCCCTGGTGTGATGCTTTTATCAATTTTGGAAGTTTATAGGTATGTTGTAGAGCTATGAATAGAAAGAGCTGCATGGCTAGATATAGCTAACTGTATCAATATAAGCTATATATTAACTATTTGTTTGTTTAAGCCCTCTATACAATTCACTTTACTTTACTTAACTTTACATTACATCATGCAGAGAAGGGAAAGGTAGGACGAGGACACTTCTTCAGCCTTATCTCTTTGAACAACATATTACTTTGCTTACCACGTACTCCGTGTGTGGTAGTTGTGAATTCGCTTCATTGCCTTGCCATGGATTCTGGGTGAATTGCCTTGCCTTACTTTATTACTCTACTTGGCTTTTGGTTTGTGCAGTTTTATGTTATATGTGGACTGTCGCTTTTACGCCGCAAAATAAATTATCGTAGTGTTCCACACCACGTTTCCTAAGCCGTGCCCAAACCAACAACCAATGCAATGTCGTACGTAATAGAACAGACACATGCATGCATCTTTACATAAACAGCCACATAATATATCTCATACCAGCTCGATGAATTTGAAAGCAAACTAAGTTAGGTAAGCTCGTTTTCTATAATGCTATATATATACAATATACTATATATATATACAATGTGTCATTTTAATAATACTCTGTTCTATACCGTCAGTGTACTTGCAAAACGTATTCATACAATACTAGTACACGGACATACACTCACTCACTCACTCACTCATTCACTGGTACAACCGTTTCTGTCTGTTTGGTTTGATGCGTCATAAAATGCATGAACAACTTTATTGTCTTGAAATCCCCACTTTATTACAGTACAGTTCAATTGGCTACTTCCATCACACCGCACCGCAGCGAATTACACTGCATCATCGACCTTAATGTGTGTCTAGTGTTAGACAATATTTTATTTGTATTGTTAACAACATTGGAAGCACGCATTGGATGCTTTTAGAATAACCGTTCATAGTAGTTACATGGTGATAGATTAAATGTTTTATTGAATAATGGAGTGTACGCATTGACTTATGATAGGATTATTTCCCTTGTGGTTTTGAATCCCATTAATGAGCACACAAGGCTAGAAAGGAAAGAATTAAATTCTATAACAACATTATTATTCATGTGGTTATATACTATATTGAAGGGGGAAAAAAACGAGGAAGGAAACTTATTTGATACTTTCTATAACTACTTTCATAATTTCAGGGTCTTGTATCCTGCAATCAAGCCTTCATCCGTATTGTCAAAGTCAAAAGCAGGGGAAACTCGGAGCATAAAAAGAAAAGATAGGTAGGTACGTTTAGATAAATATATGCAAAACAGGACAAGCCAATTACAATTATGATTTCTTAACTCCAGAGTCTGAACTGTGAGGCTAAAGTCAAACTATAACCGTAAAGCCAAACATTCGAAAAGAGAGGAGCGTAGAAAATTTGAAACTTAAATTACTCTTGCTTCTCCTGTCTTGAAATACTTTCTTGTTAAAACCAAGGCTAGAAGGCAAGAAGAGTATATAAGTTCATTTATGTATGTAAATGACTTTTAGAATTCTTTTCGTGACATGTTCATGTACACGTAGATTCTTCATATATAATATGTATGTATGCATATATATATATATATACCTATATGCAAATACGTATATATGTATAGGTAGGTAAGTGGTTGAAGTTTGTCTGCACCTAGGTTGGAGAATTATAAAGGCAAGGTATAATAATAACATAATAACAAGGATGGTAGGAAGAAGTATTATAAAGCAGTGTTGAGTTGAAGCTTGGAATCTAGAAATCAGTGTCTAACTTGTCTGCTCTCAGTGTCTATTCACCCTTGGGCAGTAGGATGTCGCGGTAGCGGTAGTTCTTGTCCTTTACTACGTCTATAGACTATAAAGTGTTGTATGCTCTCTTCGTCTGTGCTACTTTTCACTCCTCAACTTGACTTGACTACTGACCCCTTGCTCAACTTTAGCTTGTACGGAGCAGCATAACACTATTATAGTGCTTTACTGTACAGTACAGTAGTTTGTTCTGTACATGCGTTTCTTAGGTGCAGATATATGTACATTTACATTCTCAGTTGAGTTGAAATCATCTCAGTATGCAATGTAGGAGAGTAAAGTGGATCCACTCAGAGTCAGAGACAGAGTTAGACTAGAGCTACATCAACTATAGTAAAGGGGAGAGCAGAGTAGTTTAGTCAGTAGTGACTAAAAGAGTGAAGTGGATTGGATAGTGAAGTGGAGAGTTGTGTAGAAAGTGCATGAAGAATTTAAAAATTCTAGGAAATCGTTAGCTCCGATTTGCTTCTGGCTGCCATTTGGAATTGGAAGGAGGAAGGTTCCCTGTAGAAACATTCTAAAGAAATCTTCAGGAGCTTTTTCTAAGGCTACACACGGCATAGCTACAGCATGGTAGAGACTACATACAGACAGTAACTAAAACCAGGGCTATACCTTCATTTGTACAAATATATGATACATACAGACTACAGAGTGGCAAGGAAAGGCAGCTACTTTTTCCTTTTTACAATTTCACATCAGCTCACTAGCCAGAGCGTCAAGTTAAGTCAAGTCAACTGAGTTGAATAGAGTCAGCCCTTTCGTTCCCTCACGCACTCAAGAAGACTTTCACTAACTCTTCTATACTGACATTTCCTTGCTTCCTAGATTGTTAAGTTTATCCCAAAGCAAGGCAGTCATCCCAACTTAAACTGAGCTAAGCCAAGGAAGCCATGCAAGCCAAGCAAAGTCAATCTCAAGCCTAGGAAAGCCAAGGCAAATAAGCCAAAGTTAAAGTTAGAGTCCAACCCGAGAGCCATGCATACATACAGCCACTTGTGACTCAAGTCAACTCAAGTGTCTGTCTTTTCTCAACTCTACAAATTTTCTCACGTCAGATACTTTTGCTTTGGTTAAATCGAGCCTATTCAAGTCAAGCCAGGGTTGAGTTTGGCCTTACTTTACTTTTACTTGAATTTGGTTTGGTTTGACTTTAGCTAGAAAAATACAAAATACTTCAATATATCTTGGGTAGAGTTCCCTATACCCATCCCTAATGGATATCCACAAAGTTTCAGTGTCTAGTGTTGCATAGGTGTTTTTGTAAACTTTGAACGGAAAGCATCCATCCATCCCCTCAATTCCATTCCCCTCTATAGTGTTAACTTAAGGTATATATGTATATATGTATATAGGTATGTATAATATATATATATATACATACCTAGGTAGTTATACCTGCTGGTGAAATTGAGTAGCGTGGAGAGTGGATTGTGTGTATGCAAGGAAAAAAGAGAAGTACATACCAGCTACCTAGGTAGGTATCCTCTACATGCATGCATACCTAGGTACCTATAAAACTAGAAAGTAGAGGCTAGAGATGCGATGCTTTTTATGGAGTTATCTGTGTTCTCCTCTCTCCCCTAGTTCTAGTCTTAGATACTTTGACTGCATGAACCAAAGTGAGTAAATGTAGAAGTAAAGTTAACTTAGAGCTTGGGCTGAGAAAGATGATGGAGAAAGTGGCAGTGTACTGTGGTGTAGTGTAGTGTAGTAGTGAGTGAAGTCAAGGCCGTACTTACTTACAACACTGTAATACGGCGCAGTACATATTGCTCGCATTACTGCCCGCTTTCCCAATGCTTCTACAATATATTTAGAGAAAGTCGCCTTTTCCTTTCCTTTCCCTTTCCTTTCTCCGTACTTTCTCTTCTCATGACTGACTTCACTCAGTGAACTGAACTGAACTGAACTGAACTTGACAGTATAAGGAACACGTCCATTTCTGTCCAAGGACTCTTGAGATTCTCGACAAGATGGGGAAATGACAATGGCACTCTGATGTGAAAAATTTGACTCCCCTCATCATCCATAGCTACTATGGGTACTACCTAACTTAAGTACAGTACAGTATACAAGAGTTCATATACCGAATTCTATTCTGTATCCTCCTTGCTATACATAATTTACAAAGAAATTGCATATTGCTTCTTGTATATAGTGTATATTGTTCCGGTTATAAAGTACTGTGTGTACGTAGTACAGAAGCATAGCAGTGGTACAATAAAGGATGTAATGCATTCTCCGTATCTAACTCATGGGCTCAAATGCAAAGGGAAAGCAAAGTAATGCAAAGTAAAGTAAAGCAAAGCAAAGTAAAATAAGGCAAGAAGACCAGTTGAAAATCCCTGATGTTGCTCACTAGAAAATATTTTCTATAAGAGAGGTACAAGGAGTAAGTAGTAAAGGTATATGGAAGGAAACCACATAAACATTCTGCTAAACACCATTGCATGGCATGGCGTGCTAGAGTATTGTGTAGTATAGAAAAGAAGTAGTATAACCTTATTTAGGCTTTGAATCATCATGACTATGCATGCATTGCATGCAATATAACAGATGATGCAAAACATCATATTATTATTATTATGGTCTAGGAAAGGATGCAAATAAACGCTTTCCTATTTCCTCTCTTCTCCTCTAGTTTCCTTTCCTCCTTTTCCATGACCGTACTTGCTTTAGGTTTTAAGGTACTTTCTATATACACTTGTACTAGAAATAAAAATACTGGAGTTTAGTACAGAAGAGGCAAGAGATGCTCCTCCGTCCGCCTCACTAGTTTATTCCACTTATTACACTTCCCCCAAGAAATGACTTTTATTTCACCTACACCTTCCCCAAATTTCACTTTCCTAAAAGCCCTCATTATTTACGAGGCAGAGTAGAGAACAAGTTCAGCTATAGTCATCTCCCTATCTGCATAGTCTATATGAGACTTACATGCCAAATAAAACCCTCGACATGGCGGTGCGGTGGCGGTTTACTATGCTGACAACTGAAGAATTTAAGAGCTTATTCTGTACCCAACATAAAAGCCAAGAGGGAGAGAAAGAATTCAAGTTTTTAATTACTCATATACAGTAGGGAAAGCAAACCTTAAGTTACCTTTTCTCGTATTTTAGACTACTGTGTGTGTGTATACCATGTTAGGTTACTTAGTTTGTTTTGCTTTTGCTAAAAGCATACTATCATCACACGCAGAGACTTCAACGGGGAAAGACTCTAAATTTTTCCTGGGCTTATCTTGTCCTTCTCAACTCGGCAGTTTTAGTTTTGACCATTTTCTTACTTCCCTTACTTTATTCCTGTTTTAATGCCTCTAGAAAAATCCTACTTTTTATGACTTATGAGCAAGATTTTTCACAGCTTGTAGCTCTAATGTCTAGTCTCCCTACTTCTTTATTCCTCTTGTACAAGAGACATGCATGCGTGCGTAGTGTATACTTCCAGCCTTGTACTATCTCTCTGCAGTCTGTCTGAACGTGTAGTGTGTGAGGCTATGTAGAGATGAGTGTAAGAACGTACATTATAGGAAGCATTCAACAGCAGGGAGAGGCGATAAATAATGCAGTTTTTACCGATAAATCTGCACATAATTAATTTATGCAGGCAAGTGACGGCCTAAAACGTTTCATGGGCTTTCAGCTCTGAGCATATTGCAAATTGGCTCTCATTGTAACCATTCCTACCTACTACATAGGTATGCATAGGTAGAGACACACTACTTACCATCCTCCAAACTCAAACTACTTTACTTTACTTTTCGGCAGAGGCATATAACATAACATAACAGAGTGGAGCTAAACTCAACTCAACTCGACTCGACTCCCTCCACTCCACTCCACTGAAAGGAAAGATGCATAGTTGGGTAGCATGGGAATGATGTAATTTAAAAAAAAGCCTAGTCAACCTTTATTTCAACTTCAACATTCCTTCAAGGCTAGATTCCTATAGCGATACTAAGTTGTGTGTGTGTATAGAGTTGAAGCAGCAATCGCATAGCATCACAACCAAACACAACGCAGCAGCGCAATCCCTATTGATTTATTACTTTCAGATAAATAGATGCAGACAGCATGGGGATGGGAATGGATGGAGTGGAGTAAAGTGAAGTGAAGTGAGGCATTGCATAGATATGTATGTATGTAGGTGTGTATATATATGTATATTTCTCAATCCATATAGGAAGGAAGCAATATGTACCTATATATGTATGTATATATGTATGTTAGTTGAAGGTAGTGGAGTTGAGTAGAGTGAAATAATGTAGAGTAAAGTGAGTGAGTGGGTCCGCCTCTGAAGATGTTTGATTATGGAATAGCACCGCATCACATTCACATACACAACATAGCTTTGCTGATATGCTGGCTTTCTACTTCTCTCATCTGCTGGTGGTCCAGTTTCGCTTTAACAGTGCAGGCAAGGCAGAATTCAGAACATTCATTCTACTCTATATTTTATAATGCATATGATGACTGCTGCTACATGTACAGAGAGAGAGAGAAAGGGAGTAAAAACTTGTATGGAGAAAGTCTCACTCACTATCTACCTATATTTCTAGTGTTCTTGTTTTTCTCCATACAGGTTTGTGTGTACGTAGTAGTCAGCCTTTAACGTAGGTAGACACATACATACATACATACAAGGATTCTAAGATAAGCGAGGGGCGTTGGCCTCTATCCTATAATTTATAACATCATTCATTTTTCAGACTTTAGACTAAAGCTACGTGAAGTAAAAGTAGGGTTTTGACTTGACTTAACTTAACTTGCCTTGGTTTGCCTTCACTTAATGCTTTGCTCGAATCTTCTTTCATTCAATGAATTGAATGAAATTATTTTCTCTCCTTCTCAGAATCAAACTAAGCCTGAGTTGACTGGGATTGGATGATCCAATTTTTTAAAGTGATTTCTTCCCTTCCTTTGCATTTGCTTATAGTAATAAAAAGTTCAGACCCTCGCATTATATGTATAGGGAGGGAGAGAGAGAGAGAAAGAGGGAGAGGAATGTAAAATGTAATTAGTCTTTGTTGCTATGCAAATGCTCCTCGCCTTTGAGTATTTCAGAAACCAGTGTGGTTGTTGCTGTGGTTGTGGCTGTGGCTTAATACTCAAGAAAGCCGCTAAGTGTACTAGAACTAATACATTGTGGTAAAACATGAGAGGTAGCTACCCAGTTGGGAAGAAATAAAATTTGTATACAGAAACCTGTGATGAAAGAGTAACTGTTAATAAAATATATGAGTTTGATGCCTATCAAGAAATATGTATATGCATTGACATTTATACTGAGAAATTGTGGCTTAACTTATTCAACGGGTTCTTGTAGGATATATATTATTCTCTGCATGGCTGAATGCATCAGAGCTAATAAAAGAAGGAGATTGCCATAATATAGAATACGATTAGGGGAAGCAATACAATAGCATGATTTTATCAGCTCAATAATACAATAATGATGAAACGGATTAGCCTAACCCTAAGCATTGTATGCATGTATGCATGAGGTTATGCTTTCTCCCTATTTCTTCCCTCCACTTGCATTTCAATGCATTACATTGCTCTGCTCAGTTCTTCTCTGCTTAGTCAACTCAACTCTCTTCTGTTTCTCTTTTGGTCTCTCTCTCTCTCTCTAGTAAAACCAAAAGCTATTCTATTCTCTTTTTCTCTCTTTTTAGCATGATGAAATCGATAAAGCTTCATCTGAACTGAAGTGAACGTACGTATCGTAATCTTACTTAATGTAATGTAATGTAATGCAATGCAATGTATTGCAATGTAGCGTAACGCAACGTAACTACAAACTAAGTTGAGCTAAGCCTGAATTGAGCTGGAGTTGAGTTGAGCTGAGCAAAGCAAAATAGAGTTGGATGAATCGTATCATTCCTTTCGTATCCGATCAGATCAGATTGACGTCGTATACTTTATACTACACTTTGTTATCTTGCCTCGTATATAAGTACTGCTTACGTGAGGATAGTTTCGATTGCTTTACCATATCTATATATTCCTATATATAAATAAGATAGAATGATTACTATACCCTACCAGGAACTATAGGTTTCTCCATAAGATAAGATGCTAAAGTAAAGTAACGCAACGTAAAGAAAAGTAAAGTAAAGTACAGGAAGGAGGGAAAGAGGAAAGGATGATATCATATCACATCACATTGCATTTCCAAGTGAGGAAATAACAATCGACTTTTCACAAGTTGTACAAAGCCAAGCCAAAGTCAAAGTATACCTTTAAAACAGTACAGAGGACTGAGTATACAGAGTGCGATGTATTTGTATGTAGGTAATATACCTATGTATGTAGGCATGTGTGTATTTGTATATACCTTCCTATAGCTATACATACATACATACCTATATAGGTATACGTTGTGCAAGCAGATAGAATAAGGAAAACGGTAAAAATAGAGAAATTTGTATTCAAGTGTAGCATTTTATCGGAAAGATGCATAACATTGTGTGAGGAAATGGCATAGTTTAGGAGAGAAAATTGAGTTTTTCAATCTGCAATAAAGCTGAACATCGTTCTACTACTCCTCGTCCCTTCTCACAGTACAGCATAGGGTAGAGTAAACCTAACCTAAACTAAACTCATGACTAAAGCTAAACCTACCTATTCCCATTTTGTATCATAGCAGCATCATCATACGTACTTACACTTACGCTATTCTCTACTCACATCAGTCGAATCGACTCAACTCCACTCCACTCCACTCCTCTTCTCTCGACTCAACTCAACTCAATACTCTACTTTTCTCTGATGTAGTCGAGTCGAATTGAGTATGTTCCCTTCTCGTTCCATTGCCTTACGGTATGTACGTATTCAATCCTGTCCTTTTCCAGTCATCCTCCACATCCTATACCTCTTCAATTCTCCTATTTTATTCCCACTTTTCTTCTAGTCTAACCAACTGTAGCAGTCTTCATTTTCAAGCAAACTATACAAAGTATACCATACTACACACACTACACTACACTATACTAAAGTATAAAGCACTCTAAGTGTTTCATACTAGTAGGTATACTAGGTCAAGCAGTCACATCCCAACCAGCATTCACTGTACCCACGACGTAAAAGAGAAACTAAGCAAAGAAATCGGCGTCTCACTGTATTGAACTGTACTGTACTAGTACTAGGTATATTGTATATTACATTTCTTTCTACCATTGCTTTCTAACTGTAAGATATTTCAAGAGAAGACAAGGCATGGCAAGGCAAGGTTACCTTAAAGTTAAAGTATAGCTTCAAGTCAGACATTCTATATATTTCGTTACATTACATTACCTTGCAATATCGACTTTACCAAGCTACACTTGGCCAAGGCGAGAGTTGCACATTTCCTAGTACCGGCACGTCGATTTATCCACGCCGCGTCAATCCAATCACAACATATAAAAGGAAGGCATGCCACGATACATTTTCTACTGTAGATGTAGTACAGCTGAAGAAGCAAGGAAACGATGCGTTCCCGCCTATAGCCATTCTGCCTACTTACTATTTCCACTCTACAATCGACTCTTTAATCCGATCGTAGTAGATTATATACCCACTGCAATACTATGCCATATATACCTACCTAGGTATATAGGTATGTATACCTTCGCAAAAACTTGTTTCCTTTATCCCAGTTATACTACGCATTGGACTGAGTCCTAAAATACAGAGAGAGAGAGGAGAGAGAGAGTGTGTGTGTGAAATAAATCTAAAGAAAGGGAGGAGAAAGTACATACATAGATAGAGATGGATAGATATATATTCTTAAATCTGGATTCTCCCTTCGAATTCGAATTCTTTTTGCTTTCTTCCCTCTTCAATTCTGTTCTTGTCTCATCTCCTCGTCTCGTCTCGTGTTGCCTCTATTTCTGCCTGATCTCTGTTCTTGTTTCTCACAGTGTACACTGAAGGAAGAAACACTAGAATTCTATAGACTTACTTTGTATTGTTGGAGAAGATGAGTATAGGGGATTGGATAGAAAGAGGATTTTCCAATGCTACCTTGCTTACTCCCAAACCATAACAAAGTAAAGATGTAGCAGGTAGGTGATATTTTGATTATGTTCCATGTGAGCACCATGACTATATGGCTAGGGCAATAGTCATAGTGATGGGATGGTTGGTGATGGTAATCAATGCTTGCTGAAGCGATCACAAAATAAGAAGCAGAAGGCAAGTCTTGAGAGAGAGAGAGAGAAAAGAATAGAGTATATGAAAAAGAAAACTTTTCAACTCTCAAC
>JAAXYV010000412.1:0-12491 GCA_036851875.1 Novacerus sp. FZ-2019
CGATAGTTAAAACAACTCCTCAGTATAAATATATAAATAAACAAGAAGGCTGGATAACTATGGTGGATGGCGATAAGGAGTTGTAAACGTGTGATATTTAAATAAACTTTCGAGTTTCTTCCCAATGTCTAATTTCAACCCAACCACCTAAAATAACTTCTCATTAAATTTACACAACTTAACACTTGTAAGTTGTTGCCTCCGGCCCAGTCGGACAATTTAATTCAGTCTTTCTTCCTTCAGACTACCACAACTTATGTAGGTACAAGAAAAAAAAGAGTAGGAACAGAAGGAACAGAATGCTAGTAGGTACTATTTGCTCGCTCTAACTTATCAGTATATCCTCAAAACTTGGCATTTAGTAGCAAAGTGATATGACCGTTACAGAATTTTCTATGGTGTATAGCAGTCTTATGAAAGCAGAGTTTGAGGATAATATAGAAAGACTTGATACGTTAGGGCTAGGGACTGCGTGGCCTGGCCAACCAAAGTAAGACAGTTTGGTAGTACAGCATATAGTATGATGGTATTTGAATATTACAGTAATTTCACTGGAACCCAGAGCTGAATGTTTTAGAAAGTGTCATGCTTATTTAGTAGCATACGATGTAGATCGGGGTTATCACTAAGTGTCAGCGGGAGTCATCATTTTTGTATCTCTACTTTAATACATAAAATATAAAAGCGTAAAAATTCCAAGTCCCTTTCAGTTGACCAGGGTTCATTCCATCAACAGTGAAGTATGGCCTTTCTTCGAATCAAAGCAATGCATGCAGAACCAAAGGCTTTTACAAAACTTCTCTTCAATTCTGTCACAACCAGCCGACGCGATAAACCAATTCTTCTACGTATTTAGTTATTTAAACATTTTTGTGTAGTGTGTGTCTGTGTTGTAATGCAATGCTTTAACTGATTAAGTATTGCGCCCAATCAGCTGAATTTGAGCAGAGTTCTCCCTAACTAGACCAAAAGTTTAACAATACTAATCCACATTTATAAAAAAAAATATACATACGACTCATCTTTCACATACCTCACGGGCAACCCCATCACAATATTTTTAATTCTTTAAAACTGACAGTGCATCAAAATAATTAAGACAAGATATCTCGTGAAGAAAATTATTCCAGACGGCATCATCATGTTGACGATAGCAAATTTGGGAATAATATCTTACTTATTAGGAGTTGTGTTGGTGTCTGCAAACTTTTTCCCTGAAGAACTCAAGTACACAAATGGCGCTTTCAAACAAACCCTACCGCCAGAATCCGCACCAATCTTGTACGATACATTTCTACCGATAATATATGAGTTTAGTTTACCGCAATGGGACATGGAAACAATGAGAATTCATTTTTGGAACAAAACCAACAATTGCACCGAGTCACCTTCATACAGTAAAGGATATGCATGTCCAGTTATGTTTCATATGAACACTATGATTGACAGTTTAGCTAAAAATTTAACAATTTGGCGAAATCTGTTTTCAAACTCAGAATCATACTCGAATACAAATGTAAACTCAAACTCTGTTCATATTGTTCCCGAAGATGGGACTAGAAATGAGTCCGATAAACTATTTACGAGGGATACATTGTGTGATGAAATCCTGCCTCATTTCAAGCTCTTCGAAAGTCATCTTCTTGTCATTGCAGATTACAGCGATGCTTTGAAAAATTGTCCTTTAAAAAATGTGACTTTAAAAATAGATTTAAATCAATACGTTTATAAACTGAACGATTTTTATCACACAGTCTTCAAAAGTTACAACACCGGTTTTTGGACTCCATTGCCCGCCGTTGTGAAGGAAGCCACAAGTGTAAATTCTTGGACTGCACTACAAACTGCGTTACTGATGAATCAACATATTGAAGCTAGTCGATGGACTAGTGCAGTTTCAAGTTGTCAAGCTGGGAAAATTCCTTACTCCTTAATTGACGCGACATCGTTTTCTCAACTGCTGACAGAAATTGAAGCCAATATTACTAATGAAGGCTACAAACTCTCCCTGTCCACTTCAAGTGTAGATTCATATTTTAAATTAGCCCTCACTGACTGTGTTTTCATTGGGAAAGGATATCTGCTTGTGAGAATTCTTGTGCCAGTGATGAAAGTCGCTTCAAGTTACAGAATTACTAAATTCGAACCCATAGGTTACTTTAAAACTCCCCCAAGTAATGATACTAGTGCCAATGACTCTGCTGGAAAGATTTGCTTATATTAATAATATTGATAATAACAAATATTACATTATTGACGAGAATTCTAATACAAAATTGATTCAAGAGACAAAATGTCGTAAAACTGACGCATTGTGCAAAGTGTTTAAAATATCTTATGCTGCTCCTAGGTTGTTTTCTGTTGATACTTGCATTTCAGCAATTCACAGAAATGTAGCAAAAGAAATTGTAAAAAGTTGTACACTGACCTGTATCTCCCTTGATGAAAAGGATCTCCCAATTATTTACCAATCATCTTCAGATGCATTCATTATAGCTGGCAAAATTCACGAGGAGGAAATCAAAATAGAATGTGATAATAAATCAACGCAAGTTATTCCCTACCAAAATGTTGGAGCGTGGAATCTTACTTTACCATGCAATTGTCAAATTGTATATCAAACTAATGTCTACAGATCAAGATCCCCTTGTGTAAGTGGAAATCTTCCTATCTTTATTCCCATACAACCTTACCACTGGATGAATATGTCTGATGAATTTATCATTGCTGAAAAGTCTCAAAATGAAGTTCTTCAAGAAGAATTGGCAATGGAAAAATCTACGGAGGCAATGCAATTCATCACTAAAGAAAAACTCACAGATATACTACATGAAAAATATGGAGGACTTTATACTCAACAAATTATACTATGGGTTGTAATTCTATTTCTTCTCATTTTAGTATGTGTATTAAGTTTTTTTGTTTTTCAATTACAAAAGTGGAAGCAGACGGAATTTTACCGAGCAAATAGATTGATATATAATGTAGGTGATTCTTATAATGAACCTGAGGAGTTATAAGAATATTGGGCTTACATTGAAATATTCTGAAAGAAGAATTTCATCAGTATATCAGGTTACCTTTCTTACGTTACTTGCACGGCTAGCACTATTTTATCTACGCTGAAGATTTGTGAAGTGTTGTGACTGTTGTGAGACTTACGGTGCAATCATTGTTCTGTCAATGCTTTATTTCCTCTCTGTTATTTTATTAACACACCTGGTTATTATTCATTATGAATTTAGAAAAATTTACTGTAGAATTTCGAAATAAAAATATGTGCATCAATTTAAATTCTGCGACTTTCCACTGAATGTTTTTAAATATCGAAAAGAAGCAAACACCAGCGTTCTACTATTAGTTTAGAAAAATGGCAGACATGTTAATTTTCTAAATTTTCGAACTGTTCATAAAATTTTATCCACAATTAATAAGCAACAATTAGATGTACTATTCTTTAGTTAGTTTTAAAACAATCATCCTCTAGTAACATTTACACAAGATATATTGACAGTTGATAGTAAATATCAGAGGAATAATTTTGTTTTGCGAATTGTTTCAATTCAATTATTACGAAAGTATTTAATTATTTATAGTTTATGCAAGATTTTAGTGCCTTTTAAAACAATTTTAGCGACAACATTTTATACACTAGTTTCAAGTCAATCCTTCTCAGTAACAACAGGCTAGGTAAATTTCTACATTTGATTGTGTAAAGAATGTGTTATCTTGAAAATTAATTCAAAGTCACATTTGTCTATATCTACAGCTAAGCCAGAAATTGTTTGAATAATCAGTTGTAAAAAATAATAACTCTGATATAAACAATTATGCTATTAAAATATCTGAATCTGTAGAGTAAGGTTTACTGAATATTTGAATTTGTCGAATCACAATTAAGTGTTCTTGTGCACTAGAAGGAGAAATAAGATTCATGATATTTATAATACTTGAAATTTGATGTTTTGTTTAATGCTCATTAAACAAAACATCTGCTGGACACTGACTGGTAGAAGCAAAGCCGTCAAGAATTTATCCGAGAATCAAATTCCTACTCGTGATTTGTACTGCCTATCATAACTATTTCCTTCAGAATATTTACTCATTATTAGTACTAGGATTAGCATATCAACTGCATCTTTAGACATTCCTATTTAAGATAATATGATGTGTAGACGAAATACATATTTAATGTATGTACTTAACAACGCACGATATGCTTAGATATGCATAGTTTGTAAGTTACGATGTAACTGTTATTGTAACTGTTTAAATATTCAGTTCTGCTTTCCGTTTCGTAATATTCGCATTCAAAGCTATTCAATTAGTATATAGATATTTATTTGTATCAAGACAAGCAATCACTCATTGTATGAAAGATATTATATTAAATTAGTTGCTTGTGGAACGGATGGCTGAGAGAGAGAGAGAGAGAGAGTTGAAAAATACAACTTTCTATTTTTATTGACACTAGTAAACTAAAGTTTGGTAAGTTTTATATATACTAATATAAATACAATATAATTTGATATAATTGATATAATTATTTAATTCCAGTTTTAATTTGAAGGTTCATAAAGATGTGTTTTAAACTACGAACCATCTTTATTGTATTGGCTGCTCTATCCATTGTGAAAACTTGTGGAGCTGAAAACATAAAAAAAGATATTGAAGATGAATCCAGTTCTTCTCCAAGTTTTATATCAGGAGCGCAACTGGATGTTCTTCCTGCCCCACATTTCTACAACCAGTACATTCCTCTACTGTACGAATTAGAGCTTCCAACATGGGATATGAATATTTTGAAGTTGAATGAAAGTTTGGAATGTGACTCAAGATCAAGTAATAAACACGATTACAACTGTCCAATTATCTTCCCCTTAGACGAGATGATTAATTTGTTTGGAGATAATTTGGCACTAGCAAATCAATTTGGATTTGACAACAGGAGTGAAATGGCTCTTTCATTACCAGAATACTCAAGAGGAACTGATCATCCTACATTTGATTTTGACTGCACTGAAATTCAGCCTCACTTTAATAGTTTTGCTTTCAACTTGAACAAATTGACTGTGAATACTTATCTGAGAAAGTTAAAAGTAATTTGCCAACTTGGTGAAGACATGGTACGAATCTATAAGCAGCCTTACTCTGGGATGAAGCAAGCAAAACTTTGGCTTGTGGAAGCGAACAAACGTTTTTATGAACTTTACATTAGTTTCAAATCCAGGTACAGTTCGGACTACAAGTTTGGTCTCACCACTATGTATAGTGCGTTGCAGGGAATTCTTCTTGTAAATCATCACTTGGAAAGCACTCGCTGGACACGTGGGCTGTCAAGCTGTCAAACCTATAGGCTCCCTATTTCTCTAATTGATCCGAAAACTCTAAGGCAGTCGTTGACTGAAATGGATGGAAAAGTTGGGAAGAAAATTCTCAACTATACGTTATCTTTGCCCATTACTGGGGAACTGTCACTATACTACAAATTGCCTTTGACGGATTGTAGTTTCAATGACGTTGAAGTTGAAACATACCCAAGTAGTGGTCGTGGTCCTACAAATAACAATCAGCAAAAGTTTCTCATAGTTAGAGCATTGATTCCCATTAAGAAAAGGATTTCTAATGGTGTTGATGGAAGCGGGGATTACAAATTGGTACAGCTTAACAAAATACCATTTCTTGTGGAAGAAAATGACGCGCTAAAAATCTGTGAGCTTAAAGGATTTGATTCTCATGAAAAATTTATAATTGAGAAAACCAGTGGTAGTATCTCAATTCTGAAGTCAAATTCGGATTGTAGACCGGGAGTGTTGTGCAAAATACCAGAATTCAGCAACCGTCATGTTGAGAATCCGTGTGTCTCTGCCCTTATGAATAATGTGGAAAATCTCGTGAGAAAATTTTGCAGCTTTGAATGCTTAGCTTTGAAATATACTTCTACAGAATTGCCAATTTTTACGAAACTATCTTCAAACAAGTATGCTGTGACAGGGAATTCCTCTGTGAATGCAAAAATATTTATTCAATGTGGTGGAAAACCTATGGATATTCTTACACCGAATTTCATAGGAGCTTTACAAGTCACACTACCATGCAACTGTGAAATTGTTTATCAAACTTTAACCTTTTCTTCCACAGCACCTTGTTTATCTGATGTGGGAAGCTTGGAAGTAAATTATGTAGAGAACTTTGCATTTATTGACAGTACCAGGTACCTTAAATCATCCGATGATAAAAGTAATGAAATAGCAACAGAAGAAAAAACACCGTATGCCTTTGTAGTTCCTAAACAGACAATGGAAAATGTTGTTGACTCGCATGGTGTTCAATTTGCTTTCATTTGGATGATGATTTTCATCCTGTTCGCAAGTAATGTGGCACTAATATATTGGATTATGGTTCAAAATAATCGAAGGGCAATGCCATCGAATATTGGTGGAAACTCTGCCATTGACACTCCAACAGTTGAATGGGTTGCTACGTTTAAGGAAGAGAAGTGATGTATGCTCAAGTTTTTCCTGTCATGTTTTTCATTCACAGTTAACGTACTATTGAAATGTGAGAAAAATTATTTCAATACTTTACAACTTGTAAACTCCCGGAAGAGTGTGAAATATTTATGCGATTGAATGTTTGTTGAAAAGTAGTAGTTTCCAGGTGCACAAAGAAATACAAAGTTTAAATTGATATACTGTACTATAAATAGATTGTGATGGTATAGTGCGCATGTATATTTTCGGAAGATATTTATCGCTAATCATTTCTCACAACTGTCTTCGAAAAAAAATATTTTCACTTCCGAGGTAAATATTTAACTGGCCTGTGTGAAGTATTTACGTGTAGGCATATAAAGTTGAAACAATGAACGTAAATCAATAAAACAATATTATTGGTTTATTATTGTTAAGGTCAATCGGAGAGCGTCTTAAATTGGTTTCTGGAGAAGCGGGATCCACCTCGTTTCTTTTACAGCGAATAAGCCTATCAATTACAGGGAAGAAACGCTGCTTCTATCTTAGGGACACTACCCCCTGGAAAAACTCTCGATGAGATCTACTACTTTTAATGCCATTCATTAATTATTCTAGCACACTATAAAATTTTATTTATGTAATCAAACACTGTCATAATTTAAAAAATGAGAACTATTCAATAAATTTTAATTATGAAAGAATTAAATAGAAATTGCAGATTGTGCACATTTTTTATATTCATGGATTAGGTTTTGTTTGAAATATTTTGACTTTATAATATTACAGATTTTATTTATTACGATTAGAAATAGTTTCAAAATAATGTTTGACTTCTTTGAGGATCTCATGTCAAGTATGTCATTCATCACTTTAAATTTACAATTGTAGGAGGTAGGTTGTGAACATCAGTACAATTTTTCATTGTATTATTTGTGTATTAGGAGAGTTTGATAGGTTGATCTGACTCGAAATTTTCATTCATGTGCGTAGCAATTGGATTGTTATTAGATCTCAGATTTGAACGTATTCATCACTCAGATAACTGGATATTCTGTACTGTCCATCATCTGCGCACTGTATGAATATAGTGGCTACCCATATCCGGAGGGATCACGCTTTAATTTTTCATCTATTGTGATCTCTACTTCCGGTACTGTTGTTATATGAAATGGACTTACGTTTTTGTGTTACGTTATAGCCTCCTAACATTCTTCTTCGTGTTGCCCACAAACACACGTATAGTATAATTTAATGAACTGTATGACTCTTCCATGCTATAGTTAATTGAAGAGCGTACCGAAGCTGCATTCTTATGTTCATTGCACTGCACTAATCAGACCAGAGCTTCCTACTTGTTTGTATTTAGGTATGTATAGCATTCTGCTGCAAAGGGAATTTATATTATCTATAGTCATAGATAAAATATAGCATAGGTAAAACCAGATAGGACACAATAAAGTAGGAAGTAGGGTATCTACCATCAAAAATAAAACTGCAATTTTGAGGTGAATCAGACTACAGATATTCTATCAGTTCAGTCCTTCCGTTTCGTAAATACACTGCTCAGAGTATGGAACTATTTTCCAACTTGCTAAATTCTGGAATATTTTATTTTCTAAGTTTGTAGAAAGGACCAACTTTTTTTTTAAATATTTTACCTTTCTATAAGATAGGCGAAATAAGAATTTATTTAGACTCTCTAAAATGTGGAATAAAATTTAAGTATGGAAATATTGAAATACATGAAGGTTTTGTGTTGTATTGGATGTGTTGGTTTATAGTTGATTTTGCCATTGCCTCCAAGGAATCAATTTACGACATGAATTTCATTTCCTATGAATGGATTCCTTTCAGTTATATTGAATTGTGGGTTGAATCACTCTGAGTATCGCGTGCTCAGTCTTTTGTTGTGAGTGAGTTGAATTTTTGAGCCTATCCATAAATTTATGAGCTCAATGCTAATATTAAATTCTAACAACGACCTGACTTGAATTACTGTGAAAATAGAGAAAATGAGGATTTATTCCTGGAGCTTTTTTACGTTATTGTAAAATTACAGAATAATGTTTCCACAATTCACGCGATGAGGGAATCAATCTAATGTATTATGATTCAACCTTTGCCTTCGCTGAGTTTCAAGGTTAGATTCACTCAGACCGTGCAATAATTTTAAACCAGGTTGGAAGCAGTAACTAACTTGAAACTGAGAGTATAGTTGAATATAATTCCAAACGGTTTCTTAAAAGGATTGAGAAGATTCAATTTATAAAAAGAATGTCTGGTAAGAACTTAAATACATTTTAAAATATAAATTACCTATACGTATATAGGTAGCTTGTTAAAAATTGATTTAATTCATTAATTATATTGTTTAGGATTTATTTAATGCATTATTGATTGACTTTGTTAAAAATTGATTTAATGCATTATTAAGTTATTGTATTAAAAATTGATTTAATGCTCTATTAAGTTATTATATTAAAAATTGATTTAATGCTTTATTAAGTTATTGTATTAAAAATTGATTTAATGCTCATTTTTCAATTTATAATTTAACAGAGGATCCTCACAAATTAATGTCAGTTTTATTACTGACAAGTTGGCTGTTGATATTTCTCAACCCCTGCAGAAGTTTGGATTTGCAAGTGATCCGCAGTGATACAGAAATAAAATTCGTCTCTGGGACTGTAGCAGAATACCTGCCAGACCCAATTTTCTACGACACAGTTGTGCCTCTTATGTATGAATTTGGAATCCCTAGACATATGGAATCTGCAGTGAAGTTAATGTGGGATCATGCAACAGTATGTAATGCTTCTGACTCACGCTACGATGGTAAACTGTGTCCTGTCGTTCACCATTTGCACAAAGTTGTTGCCAACTTGAGCCATGATATGGGATTTTGGAAAGATTTTTATCCTGCTGATATAACACATTTACCCCAGATAGAAGAAAAAGAAAAACCAATGACCAATACTGTAATGTGTGATGAAATTACTCAGCATTTTAGTAATCATTTTACTTCGAGTGCTCAAATGGAGAAATATATTGAGAATTTGAAAGGTTGTCACCTGGGTGAATTCTTTCATAAAACTACCTTCGATCACAGTTGGATTATTGATAAATCAATTTATTATACTATGATTGAAAGGTTTTATCAAGAGTTTTATCGCTCATTGCCAAGCACTGGATTTGTGGATTGGGTCGTTACATTAAATTCATATACTGCCCTGCAAGGGATTTTACTTACTAATAATTATATTGAAAGTAGCAGGTTAAAGAATGCAATTTTAAGTTGTCAGTCTGGATATATTCCAGAGTCTTTTGTAAGTAAAGCAATTTTGAAAAGATCTTTGGAAGAGCTATTTGACAAAATTTCTGGGGCTCATTACACGTACTTGTTTGAATTTGAGAATGATTTGTCTCCTTACTATAAGATTCCCTTGGCTGATTGCACATTTACAGAGAATTATACGTTTATTGTTCGGGTTTTAGTCCCAGTTAAAGTTGCTGATGTTGCGAGCAAGTTATTACAGCTCAGTACTATGCCATTTATTCAAAATATTAATAACACTGTTAAGCTCTGCACCATGAGGATACCGGGTAAAATGAAAATGATAGAAAGTAACTCCGGACTTTTATTTGAAACGGATTGTAATTCTGCTGAGCTTTGCAAAACTTCTGAGCTCAATAGTTTCTACCAGTCGGAAGCTTGTGTGTCTGCAGTTTTGTCAAATTCTGAGGATCAAATTTATGCCAACTGTGAACTCAACTGTTTCCCTACGGATATCAAGACATTGCCCATTTTCCGAAAAATTGCTCCTGATACATTTGTTGCAGTCGGGACTTCAGACTACAAAATCTTTATAACGTGCAACGGTCAACCCTATGAAATGCTAAAACTCAAGGATCTTGGAGCTCTTCAAATAAAGCTTGCTTGTAACTGTAGAATTACTTACAGAAATCAAATATTCCGTCCTTTGTCGCCATGCGGAAATAAGTTAAGTATTGAACATGTTATGCCTTTTAATTGGGAAAATCGGAGACAAACCAATACCAATCATTCTTTAACTTCAACTACAACAAGATCTGCAATATTAATGGAGCGTGAAGAAGAAGAAATCCAGAAATTATTTAATGGAAGTGCAGCAGAGTCAGAAAAGCAAGTTCTCAAGGAGATTATGAAAAGAGGATATTCTGTTTCGGGTGGATTTATTGCACAGATTTGCTTCCTCTGGATATTCATAGCCATCCTGGTGGCCTCAAATATTTTTCTTTTGTATCATATTTATTTGCTTATTAAGTGGAAAGAGCTTCAAGTCTACAAAGACACAAGAATTGTTTATAATGTTCCAGAGTCTCCTAAGATTTCTAATAAGTTTTAAATAATGTAAATTAACTAATGCAAGTATTTAAATGACACTAATTACAACATTGATTTGAGGGAGAGAAGTTATTGTTCATTCTGTGACAGTGATTTTAATAAATGAATTAAATCCTTTATTCTGAAAAATATTCTTGTACAAGGATCACCTGATTTGTGGAGAGAATAAAGATCCACGAACTTTTCCTCTGAGACTTAATTTTCCTTTAGAGGAAAACTCTCAGTGTAAAAAAAGAAAGTTCACAGCTAGAGGAAAAGTCAGGTTACCGAGATGAAATACTTCTATTACGAATACCAATCAACAACAGCTGCTGCTGCATGCTAGGAAAAAATGTACATGAAATTTACTTACAGTAATAATAACAGTTTTTAACGATTAACGAAAGTATCAATTAGTATTGATTTTAGTAAAACATCAAAATTACTAGGGAGTAACCATCGAAGTCTAGCGACGTTTAAATTAACTCAGTATCAGTAAAATAATGGAATATGAGAGTATAAGGTTGTTTCGATTAATGATAGTTGATTGTAAATTGTGTTTAGACGAAATATCTTGACATAGTAATAAGTAATACATTCTACCGAGTTTAGCTTATGCTGATTTGCACTCTGGGTTTCACTTTCGTGTGGTTTATTAACTCGTCCTATTTTGATAGGAAAGAGCAGGTATTGAGTTTGTCATGTCATGTCCGTCTGTCTGTATACGCAGTAAAACACGATTTAATTAAATCGATTTTAACTATAAAAACAGTAAAATGAAAAATCTGGTCAGGCGTTTCAGCTTGTTGAAAGAAGTCCTTAAAATTTTAAAGAAGCACTTTGAAACAAATAACTTTCGATTTTAACCAAATCTGGTACATGTTTGTAGTTGGGTCAGTAGAAATGTTAGGTTTGTATATGGAGTCAGCAGGTCAAAGTTATATCGTATTTAAATAGGAATTATCGGATTTCACTGTAACTTTTGATAGCATGAACCGATTTCCACAAAATTTGGTGCATCATCTGGTTTGGTTGCCATGGCAAACATATTTTTGGCTACCATAGCAACTATTCTTTTATTTTTATGAGAACCACATTTATGTTTCTGTGGCAACAACACTTTCTTACAACCGATGTGTTTATTTTCATCAGAGTCACATTTTGGTTGCCGTGGAAATAATATTTTTTACTTTGATGAATATTGATTGATTTTTGACTGATTCTTCATTCAAATGATATTACGTGGCAAAATTATAGACTTATCTCCCACATCTTATCATATAAATAACTATACTTTTACTACAGAAATAGATTTAAATCTATGAATAAACATGGAGGCAATAATTGTCAATTATTTTACATTGAACATAACGCCTATAATTTAGTCATCGGTATTTCACTCCTAATTATTAATCATAAATCTAATGTCACATTCTTTAAATTAATTGTATACATAACAGTCATCCCTTCTTTTTAACAGTAATTGGTTCAGTATACACTTGAAATTCACCACACTCAGATAGCTGCATTCACCAACTCAGCGTTTAATGCATTCCATAATTTTATAGAATTATATTGTACTGAGTGTCTGAAGAGCTCCGTCCTTTGCGTAGTCACTATAAGTTTAACCGCCCCTCTTCGATTTCTAGTAT
>JAAXYV010000414.1:0-12473 GCA_036851875.1 Novacerus sp. FZ-2019
TCTCTCTTAGATCACATTAGAAAAGATTCTAAAGGAATCTAACCGATGTATTTATTTGTTTCAGTAAATCCTTCTCTAAACATTTCTTCCTGTTGTATTGCTGACACAAATAAATAAATGAAAATGGTTAAGGAGCCAGCAGTAGTTATATAGTCCGCAGAAGATGTCAGATTAGGTTAAGTAACGCTATGTGTTCAATAGTTTAAGAGTGAGCTAAATGTATTAAATCATTTAACCATACCTGCAGTTAGTGGAATAGCACCAATAAAGTTTCAATACAAGATTGATACTTTCAATATTGGTCATATTAATTACATTTTAGTATTTTCACTAACAATTAAATTTATTTATTATAAATAAATAAAATTATAACTGTATTTAGCCATTCAGCGATTCGGACAGGGTGTAGGTCGACCCGAACTGTGGCCTAATTGAAAGCCACACCCACCACGCCACCTACGTATCTCCTTATTTCTAACTTAACCTTTAATCAAATAATGGAACATGAACTATGAATGAGCTTCTTGACGTTCATGTATATTGAAGTAATTAAGTAACTAACTAACTAACGAAGCCTTTACCATGAGCCCTATTATTACAGGCATAGAGGATCTAATTCCCTAGGTCTAATGTATGTACTGTACTCTATTATAGTATAGTCTAATATAGTATAGTATGTACACTATCGTAGTTAGTTAGAAGTGTTTCCAGGCATGTACTACTTTCCTTTTCTCTATTTTCCCTCTTCCCCTATCTAGATTACGAATTCAGCTATCTAGCATAGTACTGCATACTACATAAGGCAGACAACCCAAATCAACTGAACTCAAGACAATGCAAGTCAAGTCAAGTCAAGTCAAAGCTTAAAGCAAAAGCTTTTGCTTTCAGTTAAGAAAAGCAATGGGATGGTTCATGCTAATGCAAATCCTACATGTAAGCAAACTACTACTACGTACAACTACTAATACAAGCCTAGTAGGGGTTATGAAGGAATTGAAAACGACGCACCTGATCAATATTGAGGTAATTCCATCAAAAGCACTCAACCAGAATCGATTAAAAGTTAGATGTGGAAGTAGGGCCTATAGGTTAACTTAACTTAAGCTACACTAAGCTCAGCTAAGCTAAGCTATCGAATAGTAGATTCCTTCTTACTACAATATAGTGTGTGCGCTGTGTAGTAAGAAGCCCAAATAATAAATGATGAATTCCGGGCAGTAAGAAAGCAAAGTGGTTGTGTGGCAGCTATAGACAAAATGTAATATACTTGGACAAGAGTAGTAGTAGGAGTACCACCACCAGTGCATATGGGTCTTGTAATATATATTCGCTCTACTACTCTACTCTATCTTAGTGCCAATATTATGTCCAACTTTACCTTCCGTTACGCTATGCTTTTACTCTCAGTACCTTCCTTGTAGTCTGTCTGTAATGTAGTAAGAAAGTACATTTTCCTTGCTAGAATAGAACAAGCTATAAAATTTTTTATGAAGGTGCTACGGCCGAATGTGATGTGACTACCTGTCTCGGGAAATGTATTTTTATGCATTATGATTTATTTGATTGTGGAACGTAAGCTACTACTCTTTGCCTCCGCCTCTGCTACTAAAGTATATATTTAACCTCATATCTTGAATGTCAAGCCAAACCAAGCCAAGTCAAACCAAATCAAACCACCAAGTCCAGTCCAATCCAATTCAGTCCAGTAAAGTAGTCATGTCATATCATATCGAACAAAGTAGAAGTCGCCGTCGGTAAAATTGCTTGTGATCCTTACAAATTTTGTATATCACTAAACATGGTCTTTGTTCGATGGAAGTACAACTTTCAGATATATTACTGACGTCCATGAGTTACAGCTTGCTTGCTGTTAGATTGAGACAGACTGAGACTGAACTGAACTGAACTGAACTAAGTTGAAATGAGCTGAGTAGTTTATTCACGTCTCGATTTTGCATGAGTAAACTTTATTAAACTACAACTACATACAATGTCATACAACTACAACACAATCTCCATGTATACACAATGTATATACAACACAGTGCATAGGGAATAGAAAAATAATGGAATCAATATGCACAGCTGGTTCTTGGTTTGCTCCTTCGCTTCGCTTCAGTTCGATTCGGCTAGACTATGTCATTACTACTTTAAATTACTTTAAGGCATTACACTCTGTGTATATGTATAAATCCGAGGTTTTTTCTCCCGTAATTTCTGTTCTCAAAGACTGCTGAAAGCCGATCGAAAGTTTTGCAGCTAATAAATTTAGCCCTCACTAAACTTTCAACAAAACTCAACTGGGGGATCAACAAAAGTTATTTTCTAAGCAATTGCGGCTTCACTCATATTATACTGAGGAGGAGGAGTACTAATACTATACGGGAGAACAGGACAACACACCAAAGGAAAGGCCAAACCAAACCAAGGCAAGTCAAGTAAAACTAAATCATGCTAGGATGAGAAACTTTCAAACAACTAATGTACGCCGAACCAAGTCAAGCTATGCCATAGCTTTCTCCCAAGCCCCTCTACTCCCTAAGCAAGAGAAGTATGAAATGTCAGTCAAGATATAAATTGAATCATTAAATTCTCCTCTTCGTTCTCTTCTAAAGTACAATGAAATGTGGTGGAATCCAGCCTAGAGACCAAGTTAGGCGAGTCAAGTCAAATCAAGTCTAAATCAAGTCTACAGTCTAGACAATTTGAATCGAATCACGTTAAAATTACATTCACCTAAACTCCTTTCAAACTAAACTCACTTCGTGAAAATTCTGTAAAAAAATACTTTGTCACGGCAGTAATTTTGAATGTTCGCTGTACACACACACGGCGGCACTGCATTGGGTAATGTGCTCCCAATGGCAAATACGTCAAGTGAGAAATGGTAATGCTAAGGTCATGACCTTTGGCATTTACACACCACACGGAATACGGAAGTAGAAAATAAATAAAATAAAACTTTATTTTCACACAACTATAGTTATCTATCTACAGTCCTGTCCTGGCCCATCCTATCCTATCCATCCATCTCGAAACTCCAAAGCCGTTGGCCAATCCAATTTCTCCAGCTTTATAGAGTTGTTTTAGTAACAACATAGTTATAATGTCAGATTCACAAGGCAAAGTGTCAAGTTAGGCTGACTGAGATCATTGAGACCCTAAGGCATAACAGAAAAGCAAGTGTGGCTACACACAATTTTTATTTAATACGATAGAAAACGATTGATAGATTCCCTAAGTAGTTCCGACAACTCTTCAATTTACTACATCTATCCCAGCAGACTTGTACACTCTAAAAAGTAAAGTCAAGTCAAGTCAAGTCAAGTAAAGTGTAGTAAAGCAAAGCTAAACTTCTTCTCTCATATCAAGTTCGTCTTCAAAGTCTGACTGTGATGCTGCCACCACACCGATACGATTCCTTCCTCTCTTCTCCTTTCCTTTCCTTTCCTTTCCTTTGCCTTTTCTTCCCTGCAATCTCCTCCATAGTTGGTAATTCCCAAAAGTTTCTTCCCTCTAGATATATTCTTAACGTATGAAACTAAGTGTACTCTTCTATAAAGATATCGAAACTTTTCCTTGCCTTCCCTTGTCATGGCTTCCTATCTATAATACAAATATAAGGAGGGATAAACTCTAAAAAAAAACTCTATTCTCCCTTACGATACGATCGAATTGTGAACAGACCAGTGCAGTGGCATAGTAGAACCATAGCAAAGCATAACCATCGTATCAACTAGCACACTATGTACTAGTAGTAGTAGTTGTAGCAGGCAAATAACTATAGAATAGAATATAATAGAACAGAGCAAAACCCCAACAGAAATCCAAACTCAGAGCAGGTCTAACTTTCCGCAAATCCAAAAGGTACTACTGCTACTACTACCAACTCAACTCAATAGAAAAGTACAGAATAGAATACATAGTTACATTACAGTAGCAGTACTAGTAAGAGTGTTGTAGAGAATCAGCGGCAGCCTGTCTACTCTAACTCCAACTCTATCGAAACCAAGGAAAGTCAAGTCAAGTCGAGTTCAATTCAGTTCAGTTCAAGTCTGCTCCATTGAGCCTTATACTCCTTCTATTCAACTCCTTGCTCACTGTACCACCATTACTACCATCACCACCATCACATCACGCAGAGGCCAAGGAGACTGACTGACTAACTGTAAAGGGAAAAGCGAAGTGCTCCGTTCTTACTTACTATATAGTATGGTTGATAGTGCGAGAGAAAATCTATATATTTCCTGTGCTAGTTCAAACACATCCATTTCATCCATCTATCTTCCCAGACGTCCATCCATAAGATATGCTTAATGCACGTGAAAATCAATGAAATCGAACGGCTCTTTCCTTTCCGCTTGAAATACATGGAACATATTACGTGCCATAGCTACACAGCCCAAACTAATCTTTCTTTCTCTTGTTCACTTTCATCTCAACCCCACAAAATATACCTAACCCGCCATACCGATAATTGCCCTCCCTACCTATTAAATAGTGCACCAGTGTTTCACACTTAGGAGTTAAAACATTTAAATAGCGTTAAATTCAGCGGAGGTAACTTTTGTTTTTTAATATGAAAAACCTTATTTATTCAAAAGATGGCCGGGAAGCAAACTTCCAAGTACACCCTATATACTTCAGCCTTGGTTAGAAACAGGCAATTTTTGGAAATCCCACAACGTCTAAAAACCGATTTTTTCATTTAAATCTTTAATCTTTTGTGCATTTTGACATAATATTCCCCACGTAGGTATATTTCGAAGTTCTATTCCCGGCCATCATTTAAGACTAGGTCATCTTTTGAATAAATACGACACTGTCCGCAATTCATTTAATTTAATTTCTCTTCAATTGTTTACTTTGATATACATACAACAAAAATAAAATTCGGTAATCCATCCCTTCAAAATAATTCAGCTAAATTTAATTATAAATTGTAATCAATTCGCATTAAAATTCTGTCGAATACAAACTTTCATGTTCAGAAAACTAAATTGATTCTGTGAGCTTACAAGCATACTTTACCTGAGTAAAGCTCATATATCAACTTCGTTATCATGCATCATGGCGCTTCCTCCGACACATCACAAGACAAACAGAATAGAAAATCCTTCACACCATCATATCCACATACCCTGTCCTGTACTACAATATAAAACAGCGTCCCTTAGCGTGCCATGTAGACGAAGTACAAAATACATAATTTTATCAAATTAAACAAAATAACGTTGAATGTTTGAAGGTAATGTGTATAGTTGGGGATTGAATTGGTTTGCTTTGGTTATCAAAGCTTAATAAAGTAAACACTCTGAACACAGAACAGTGAAGTCGAGTTAGATATGAAAAATAAATACAACATGTATGTATGTATATGAATATGTATATGTAGAGTCTACTCTAGTATAACCCGGCGGGCTGAGTGCCTTGACTAAGCTTGGCATGGTTATAACCTAAACCGGCTGGCTAACCCAATCAAATCAAGGGAAACCAGCCAAAGCCACCAAGCCAACAAGGTCCAATTCAATCAAATAACCCGTAGTTATGTATTTTTTATATATATTTGTACTTTCCAAAGTTTACATGACAGTAGGCAGGGTAGTCATATTATTATTAAACTAAACCAACCAACCAACCAACCATTCAAGCAGGTAAGGAACGGGTTACAAACGTATACTACTTCAAGGATACCATGCACACCGTCTTACTATACTATACATGCTATTTTAATGTGAATATTTTCAGGAAACAAATTGGATCCATACACTGTATGCCCTGTACTCTACTGTACTGTACTACAATATAATACACGATCGATAAATTTCACCTCTCTCACTTCACTTCATGCTGCACTGAATGTATTGTTAATCAAATGCTTTGCCTTGTCCATTGCTGTGACCTAGTATTATTTCCTAATTTTGAAAAGGACTAGAGCTTATAGCATTCTTTTTTTTTTGCCTTTTGCCTCTTGCAGTAATATTAGAATTCGCACACGAAAGGGAATTCATAAAGGTGCGCTGGTAGTTAGGCAGCCTACACATTGTTTTTCTATGATAGGTAGATAGTATATACTCTAAGCAATCCTAATCCTAAGGGTACGAACAAACTGAGCGTTCTACCATGAAAAGCCATATAATGTAGGCAAGCCTTCTCCTATGGTGCTTTTTCTTTTCCTATTATTATACATACGGGTGTTTTATTCTGCTTTCTCTTGGTTTTGTCTCAAAAGTAAATTGAGCGGCCAAGCCACAACACAAGTGAACTGCGAACAGAATTACAAAGCCATATACCTTTTGAAATAGGGTCTTCAAAGTTGTGTTGAGAGTTGAATGTGCCTATTTATTGAAATGATGGTTGGCCTGGTCTACTCATTGTCAGCAATAAATTTTATGTAGGAAGTCAAAGGATAAAAACTATAGCTGGGGCTCTTTCTCTCTACACTTCTTTGTCTCTAGGTATGTTTGCACGAGGTTCAAAAGGGAATTCGTGTTGTCTTCCCTGAACGTAGAACTGAACAGAACAGAGAACAGAACCTATAGCTAAAGCAATGCTGAGCTGACTTAACTTTGCCTGTGAGCTTAAACTTCTTACTTCTACTACTCCTTCTACCACTATACTACTACTGCTTTGCCTTTGCCTCCTTGTAGAGTTCCATTCCATTCCATAATAGTGCAGAATAGTGTAACACACAGTCATTCGGTTCTGCGAACTCATGATGCAGGCAGGTTCGATTCGGTATTGTTCGCGGCGTAAGACAGATAAGCTAAATCAACACTTACATGTAGCTTTACGAGAGCTCCGTAATCCCACATTTATTCCCTCAAAAGAAAGAAAGTTTACATACAAAACACTACTCTCTTAAGACTTTCGTCTAAGCAATGGGGCAGCACCCCCATATTTCCTGTACTTGGCATTCCCGATAAAGCAACAAAACCAGCATAGGAGTTCAGTTTAGCACAATTTACTTTCCTTGAGTTCAGGTCAAAGCTACACTGCTCATAGACAGAGAGTACAATATGCGCAAAAAAATTTAGACCTCCTTAGTAAGGTAAAGAAAGAAAAATAGAATATAGACTTTTATATTATATTGTATAAAAGTACCTACCTATATTATATATGTGCTTAAGTACATTTAACATTGGAGAACAAGGATAAGCAAAAATTTCATTTTATTTGTCTACTTCCATCTACGATAAGAATGTATTATTCCATGTTTTCAGGTTTCTTACTTTTTCCTTCCCAGCCATTCCTTCTCTCGTTTTTCCTGTCTATTTTTTCAGCCCATTTTTGGGGCGGCATTTATTATTAATTGGTTTCCTGATTGATCGACACATACATTGAATGTTGATGCGGCTTGCGTTTTTTCCCTACAACTCTCTTATCCAATGTTACGTTGCATTACGTTACTACTTATGTGGCGTGGTGCGGTAACGCTGACGCTAACTCTTCTGCGTGTATCTCCGTCGTCGAAGGAAAGTGGAAAGTGGAATGGAGTGGAGTGCATACTAGATTTCCTAAATATATTGCTTCCTTCGGCTTTATGTTTGGTTGAGAAAAGCAAACTGACGGAGACAGACAGCTTCTATAGTAGCTCAGAATATACTACTCTCCTCTCCTCCGTGCCGTCCGACGAGGTAAATAGAGTATGTACGTACGTACAGGGAAAAAACCACGAAGGGCAGCTGTGAGATAGATAAGGACACGACTTTTTCTTCCTTACATGAGCAAAAGTAAATGCATACGTTTTCTCGTAAATATTGACATACCCCGAAACTCAATAAAGTAGACAGAGTAGAAACTTGTCGTACAGTAGTAGAGAAAGAAAGAAAGAAGAAACAGCGAAGATATAAAGAAAGAAAGTATATTATAGACTCTGCGTACTATTCTGATTATTTTGTTTTACTTTAAATAAGATCAAAAATATTTTAGATCCGCATAATTAATTACCACTGTGCATTACATATAAGACCATCCGTTGGTGTCAAGCTACACAAAACACAGCAATTCGTTAAGAAATACTTTTTTGCATTAATCAATACTACAGAAAGCAATTTTTTTAGCAGCAGACAATATACATATACCTACATACATACATATATTAATATACACACTATACATAGAGCGAATATATTCAAGCAGTGTATACGCCATAAGGCAGGAAATAAGTAAACCACAGGAAATATATATACACATTTTCGTCTACATTTGTGCACTACTATTCAATTTAAAGCAAATCAATAAGACTGAGAAAGGCAATCAGCAGTGTTTGTTATGACTGACTCCCTCCTCCTCTGTTTATTTGTTTGGGATATAAACGAAAAGAGAAGGAAAAAACGAGGAAGCAAGCCGGACGACGAGAGAAACGAATGAACCCACGTCAACGCCAACACACACACATACACACACACACACACACACATACACCATACCATACCATACCAAACGATAGCATACCATGCTCATACTATGACAAGGCATTGCATCGAATCGAATCGAATTGCATAGCATGGCATGGCATGGTATGGTATAGTATGGTTTGAAATGGCGTTGCATGGCAGGCCCCATAACAGAACTGCTTATACATAAGTACAGAGTATAGAAAGATAGCGAATACCAACAGACCAAGAACGAGAGAGAGACAGAGAAAGAGAGATATCTGTGCTGGATTCTGGAACATGAGAAAAAGTTTATTGTACTCACCAATAGAAAGTCGTCTCCATCTTGTCTTCCTTTTGCGGCCCATGAAGCCCTTCTACACCGTTCCAAGATCGAGGAAGAGAACCAAGAGAGAAGATGGGAACTCACAACTCCACAATTGAATTCAATTCCAATTTTCTCTCACTCTGTTCCGGTTGAGTTCAGCTCAGTTAGTATATAAGCTGCGAAGAGGAAAGAGAGCGCCTTGCCAGGCCAGGCCAGACCAGACCAAGCCAGGCAGATGAAGGAGCAGACGGAGAATTCTCTTCGGCTCTCTGCTTAGGACAACGGTAATAATGTATAAAAAGAACTAGCTGCAAAACTTCACTAAAGTAGAGGGCAGGCAGGCAGGCAGTCCTCGGTTTTCTCTTGGTCGACGTTTTTCCAATCCACAGAGTTTTTTTTTTGTATTTATTTTTGTCAGTTTCAGTTGAGTTAGATAAATCTATCTCGATCTACGATGTCCGTTTTCACGATGTAATACGATACTACACGATACAATGTGATGTGATACTCATCCACCATAGATGTCCATCAAGATTTCCCCATCATCACTCAGTTCGTTTCAATTCATCTTTATCTTTTTATTATTTCATTCATTTCATGTCATCTCTTTCCATGTTATCGTTCTGCTGTGGACCTGGGCTTTACGTGGATTAACTATATCTAAAAGTAAATTGCGGCGGGGAGAGAGGTTGGTTTTTTTTTTGGAAAAGGTTAGTTTTATTTTTCACATGTCATCATATAACATTGCTTGTATTCTATTGAATATTGAATCGCTGCACTGTACAGTAGTTTGGAACAGTTGACTTGAGTCTGACAACTCGTACACAAATCGTATCAATGGTTTTTGTCCGTAAAGCTGACTTTTTTTTTGGCTTGGCTTGCCTTGCCTTTCAGTTGATTTGACTTGACTTCTATCTGACTTGACTTAGTTAGTTAAGCCCTGTGGTAGTTGAACTTCACCATCGCCATCAATTCCATTCCATTCAAGCAACCGTTCATTTCATGAGTTTCAATGCGCCCGTCGTTTGACCCTAATTCAGCAGCAGCAGCCAAAACAACAAAACAAAAACAAACTTATTAGCCTTTCCCTCTTGTCTTGCTTTGGTGGTGGTGGTAGTAGTTAGCAGTGGGTAGTAGTGGTAGTAGAAGTAGTAGTAGTAGTACTGGTAGTGGTAGAGGTGGTTATGGTGAGTTAAAAGGCTCTCTCTGTGATCTAAACCCTACGCTAAAACTAAAGTATAGACTAGAGGCATTAACTTTACTTTTGTTTCTCTTTCTCTTCCGTACTGTATTCTATTGCTAGTCCTCCCCTACCTCCTTCCTAACAACAGTCAGTCTGAAATTCCGGAAAAGCTCAAATAGTAATGAATTGCTCTTGGGTTTATAACAACAACGCCAAAGCAACGTGCAG
Source organism: Novacerus sp. FZ-2019 (assembly GCA_036851875.1). NCBI lineage: Eukaryota > Metazoa > Arthropoda > Collembola > Entomobryomorpha > Tomoceridae > Novacerus > Novacerus sp. FZ-2019. The sequence goes on from JAAXYV010000414.1 coordinate 10,118, forward strand.
AGTAAAATAAAGTACAGTAAAGTGTTCTGTAACCAAGTAAGTGTGGTACCAGTACCGAGTGTAGGCAGAGCAGTAGACTTGACTTTGTTGCTGTGGTGTTTTAGTTTGGTGCTAAAATGAAGGAGATCTATCTATCTTTCTGGTATCTATACTTTACTATTCTATATACTATCCTACAGATAGATATATTAGACAGATATACGGAATACTATTATGGCATGAGAAATAGTTAATGTTGATCCTTATCTGAAGCGGAGGAAGTATCATTTTAAGCCATCCCCCTCTTTTTTCTGGGGATTTAAAATCCATTCAAAACTCATTAGCTTCAGTTTTCATGTCTTTTTCAAAGCGATGACAAATGTGAAATCACCTAATGGATCTTTGTTATTTTTAATGAATTATTTCAACCTCGTACGATTGGCATTCATCTCCTGAGTTAGACAATCAATAACCTTTACTTTTCAGCCATTTAAATACCCCTGGACGCTTCCAAACGGCTGTGTAAATTCACATAAATCCTCCAATTATCATGTTACAATGCAAGGTCATATATTTATATCCCTACGTCTAATAATTTCAATTTCAATATTTCATTCAAATTTATTCTGCACAATGGGGCTTCTTCTCCTCTTACTGAATTTAAAAGTTTACCATTTTTGGTGCTTAAACGGTTCAGATTGACTCAAACTAAATTATTAATAATTGTTTTAAATGGATACTGAGCTACATAGCCTTTCTTCTCCACTATTACTCTATTATAATTCTCACAATTCAATTCTGCCTACTGAGTATAAGCTCCTGAACTATATATAGATAGGTGCTGCAAATTTAATTTCATGTTGGTATGAGTGAATTTATGATGCGAAAATCGGAAAAGTAAAAGTGTAACTTCACTTGTTCAAAATGGAAACCTTATACTACACCATACAATACTATGCCGTACCGATACCTTTCTTTCCACCAGCACAATGAATATATGCATGAACAATAATAATAAATTTGTAGCAAGTAGAAGCGTAGCAGCAGCAATAGCAGCAGTAGAAGCGACTTAATAATAGGCTATAAAAAATGAAATACTGACTTTTGACACTTGTCCATAACTTTACGACGTACATGAAGTGGCAGTGCAAAATAATATAGACCCACTCTCCTACTCCACTATAATCCAATCCAATATACTCCATATAAGTAACGCAGTAAGTGGTAGTAAGTAATGTGCAATGCATTCAATTCAATTCAGTTCCATAAAACCTGAACTTTGTCCCGGTAGGAAAGGTGCTCTGCACCCTCACTCTCATTCACTCACTCACTCACATAGTATACCATACCAAAGCATTACCCAAACCAGACTATATATACACCCCACCAGGCAGACCCAATGTAAATATGTAAATGTCAATAATATCTAATCAATAGTCATGCAGGTACAGGATACATACACATCACCACCTCTCCACATATTTTCCTACATAGTCAGACATACACACACACACAGAATATCTTCACATATCTCCCTATCGATTACTATTACAGAACAAATATATACAAATAAAATCTACCAACTACCTAGGCAAGAAATAATTGATTTGACCGAGAAAACTGCCATGTCACAGCCGCAGCTGTATTACTCTCAACTGAATTATATACCAATACTTAATGATAAATATTCTGCATTGCATTGTACATGTACAGAAACGCGAGGTCAAATACAGAAAAAACAATTAACCAACCAACCAACCAACCAAGCAACGCCAACTGCACTGGACACAACACAACCAAGCCAGCACACAAGACAATATTATTAAGCTAAAATAAATTTTATTTACCAATCCATCGTCTTATATTCTGCAATGAAAAGATAATAATACCTACTATAATAATATCTGGATGCTAAACTGAAAGAATTAACCCTACTCTTTATCTTCCATCCAATGCAATCTAACGCAATCAGTCCTATACTAACGACATCAGTTCAATGCAATCCCAATGGAAGTACTTCTACATTTATTCGACCATTATAATATAAAGATTGTGGCATGCTGCTGCTACTAATATCTAAGTTATGATATAGGACATCAATTTCCTTCAATTCAATTCAATTCAATTCAGATTACAATTACAGCCATGGAATGGAGAAATGAACACCTGTCAATTATCATATATTTACTCACGTTCCTTCCTACCACTGCACTGCACTACATCACTCATAATAATATCTGTATTATATCCATTTGGCAAACACACCAGAAACTTTACTTTACTTTACTTTACTTCACTCACATCACATCACATCCCAACACAATACAATACAACACAATGCAATAGATAAGTCTACAGGATAGAGTATCTGCAAATA
>JAAXYV010000415.1:0-12465 GCA_036851875.1 Novacerus sp. FZ-2019
TACACTTCTACTACATACGTACAAGGGAAGAAGGAGAAGGAGAAGAAGAAGAAAAGAAGAGAGGATAATATAATATAATATAGTACAGAGATATAAGTGTATTCAAACGATAGGAAGGGAAAGGGAAGCGTGAATGTAGGGCAGAGACACAAAGAGGATTCATACATGCACACGAGGAAAAAGAGTGAAAGAGTCTTTGAAGTTGAGAATACACCGGACCCGTCAAGAGGACTGAGTGAGAGAGAATCCTGCCGCCAGCATCATCCGCACCAGAATGAGGACACTTACAACAGTAACAAATGGCTGAGGTCTCAGTTTCAGTCCTGCCTGATCAAATACTTTATGCAATCTAATATGAACCTGTCATTCTTCTGCCCCGGCTCATTTCTCCCGAGTCTCATATAATCTTGTTGAAATGTGCTACCACTGGATTTTCTACACAAGTTAATTAAGATAAAGACAAGTCCCTATAACTGTTATTATACTACCTACCTACATAACTATACTATAATATACAATACAATACAATACATACATGAATACGTACATACATACATACCTCCACCAGTCATTCCTACCTTACCCATACGTAAGGTTTGTTTGAAGTGTATATAAAGTGTGTAGTGTGACTGCACACTGCACAGGTGTAATGATCTCTAGAGACAACGGGGGTTGGGAGAGGGAAGTCAAAAGTATTATATTATTTGTTATGCCAAGTGTGTGGCTCTCTGTGTTGTGTATTTACAGTCGGAGGGAGTCAGTTGAGTGAGTGCAGTGCATAGAAATAATATAATGAGAGGACTATGAGAGGACCGAGGGAGCTTTCTCAGTCACTCTGAGGCAGTCAGCAAAAGTCTTTTCCTTGTTGTTTGCAAACACGATATGCAATGAAAGGAGAAAAGCAAAGAGGCAGTCAGTCGACTTTCTCTCTGTCTCTCTTTTCATACATATATATATATATATCTATATATATCTATATATATATATGTATGTACAATATATATAGATATATATATATATATAAAACTCTCGCTATATACTCACTCCTGTAGCTAGCTAAACTTAGCTGCCCAGTCTGGTTCGACTTGGTGTGGTATGGTATATATATATTTATATATATATATACGGTCCGCTCTAGTCCCCAAGTCGTAGTCTGTCTGAATATACATATATTATACTACTACTATTACTAAAAGTACAACTATACAGCCTGTATAGTCTCTCCTCCTCTGACTCTGACTCACTGACTGAGCTGACTGAGTCGTTTTTGTTATCCAAGAAGTGAAAGTACACACAGAGAGACACACAATGGTACACATAGAAAGACTTGAATCTCGCACAAGAAAAGAGATTCAAATTTGTACGGAGAAATGTAAAGTCTCACTTGATGGAAGACCAAACAAATGATAGAAGAAAGGAAGTAAAGCATTGGATCGATATTGTTTTTGTAACCATTTCGTGTTCACCGTGTCTCCTTGAATCGGGCAGTGAGGCAACTCCACCTCTTCTTTCACTCTAACTCATCTCAACCGCCAATTATTTCCACATTACCATTCTCAAAACAACGAGGAGAGAGAAAGAGAAAATCAGGCAGGGTAGACAGAATAGATACAAGTCCTCATCTAACCTAGTTTACCACCAACCAACCAACCAACCTAACTAACAAACCCATCCAACTCCAACTCCAACACACACACACATCCATGCACATCACTTACACACAACTTTTCCAATCGCATCCTATCAATTCCTATTCTTTCTCAGCTCATACTCTCTATCTTTCTCTCTATCCCTTCATGTAGTCAAGGGGAGTTCGTTCATACGTATGCATTCAACCCGGTTCAACCTAAATACTGAATCTTATTCTTTTCTTTCCCCATTTTCTCCTTGCAGAGCCTCTTCTAGTCGTCGTCGTCGTCTCCTTCTTCGTTGTCGTCTTCTTCGTTTTTGTGCTCTTCGTCTCCTCTTTCTCCTCCTCTTTCTTCTTCTTCCTCCTCTAAATTCGCAATCTCAAATACCGAGAATAAGTAGTAGAAGAAGAAGAAGAAGAAAAAGAAGAAAAGCTTTGGGTGTTCAGGTATATAGAAAAAGTATGTTGGATAGGTTTGATCGGTAGTCACACGAGAAGATGACTGTAGTAACTACTGCCTTCATGTGTATATAGGTTTGAAAATGGGAGGACGGTAGACTCGTAGATTTCGACTCAACTGATCTCAACTGAACTAACTGAATGCGATTCTGGTGATAGAAATGTGATGGGATGCGGGAAGTTGATCCGTGGATCAAAAGGAACCACTTCATTCAGACATAAATAGAGAATACCGTATCGTTTCTCTCCTCATAGATTCTTTTCCTTTCTATGTTCTCCTCCGTTCCTCTAACTTTATACATCCCTTCGTCCTCGATCTATCTGTATCACAGATATGTATGTAGGTATATATATATACTCTCTATATATAAATAAATATATATATATAGAGAGAGAGGGAGAAAGACATGTATATGTATTGTATATATATATACTGTGAAAGCAGAACAAATCTAAACCAAGACGGAATCCAACACAACTGAAGTGAACCAAAAACCATGCAAAAAGTAACCTAAGCAAAGCAAAGCAAACGAAAGTGAACCAATACTCTCTGTATGGCTACATTACACTTTCCTTTCTAATCTAACGGAATCTCTTTATAGAAAAGACGCTATAATATAAGCCAGCGCAAAGGGAAAAGACTGGTTCTGGATGGTAGGTTGTTTAGGGACGTGCTTCACTGGCACTTGTAATATGTAATGTAGTTTAGTTTGATGAAAACTCCCATTCAAATGGTCTCTGCTCAGTTCACCGTTATCGCTTCTCTGCCTCGACGGCATTTCACCGATTTCCACGAAAATGAGGTCTCTCGCACTTCCTACAGTTCCTACCAACCATTTCCCTCCCATTCAATGAATTCATCATTCATGATGATCATGATCTATCTATCTCTCTCTCTCTCTCGCGCTCTCTCTCTCTCTATATATATATATGTCTGTGTATACATTCGTCTCATTATACCCCACAGCCACAATCAGTACTAAGCTAACCATGTTCGTTCATGTCATCGCATCACATCACGTCAGCCAAAAAACCACACCATTCTCGGTTCTCCATTCTCCATACTTCTTGCCTTTTTCCCTGGTTCAGGGTGACTTCCCCAGTACATACTTACTCAGAGGACTTGGAGTATGAGTAAAACTCACGAATTCACTATCACGTCTCTGTGTCTTATGTTCTATGCTAGTCTTTATTTCCACTTTATACCCCAAGGTACATATTCTATGTTTCACTAATGCTACTCGACAGGCACGAGAACATCACGACCATAAAGACACGGTGACTGTTGACGATTCATTCGTACTCCTCAGATACTACTACATGCTCTACCCAAGCGAGCGTACTACACACACAGAGAAAGAGAGAGAGAGAAAGAGAACAGACAGAGAGACAGAGTTAGGATGCCAAACATAGCATGACCATGCTATCAAATCTTCCAGTAGTCTGCCTGCCTGTCTTCCTACACTGGTAGTAGACTGCCGTGACATTTACATTACATAGAGTGATCTCGCACTCTATCTGTAGAATGAAGTATGGTTTGAAATGATTATTATTATCGTATGCTTAGTGGAATGAATGAATAGTGGACTGAAATTTGAACATTTTTATCAGCCTCATTGAAACTGTGAGACATGATGTGTGGGGGGTAGTTAATATTATAAATTCTAGGAACCTGACTCATGAGTTCTGCTTTGAATCGTGAGCAGTGTCAGAGATCTTGCTCCGATTCCAGGGGAGTCAGCCTTTCTTTACAACGTTTAATAATTAAATACTAAGTGTAGCTAGGAATCGACTTTCCTTGGAATAAAAAATTAGTCTTTAGTCAAACAGACTGAAGTTTGGAAGAAAGAGATCAAATTAACGACGGGCGAAAACAATTTTCTCCTGTCGTGAATCTGTAGAACACTAGAGCTTGTAGTCCAGGGGCGTGGAGTTGAGCTAAGTTGTGAGCTAAGCTGAGCTGAGTGGACTCAGACCCACCATCAACTAGAACAAGTCACATTTTCAATGCATGAAAGAAACTCAAGAAGACAAGTTCCACTTTTCATAACGAATGACCTCGTTGGGAAGGTAGGGCGTAGTGTAGTTGTAGTAGTAGTAGTAGTGGTAGTGGTAGTGGTAGTAGTGGTAGTGGTAGTAGTAGGACTAGAACTAGAAGTAGTAAAGGCAGTTGAGTAGTGTAGGCATATGAGCAAGGCGAAAGTTTAGCTCCGTCAGTCGGTGGAAAACAATGGTTGTTATATACATAGGTCGTATGTTAGGCAATTCTTTTTCTTTTACATCCACCAGCTGAACTTTCCCTTTCTTAGCAACTTCGAGTTTGCAAGTCTAGTCTTTAGTTGTCCCTACTGTAGTCGTCTCGGTCGGTGTTTTACAGTACGTCTGGAGGCAGACCAGTATACATATCCTCCACATATACGCTTACCTATGCCGAAACTACAAAAGCAATTTCACCTTCATTTAAGAATCGTCTCTAAAACATACCTATTATATTCGTATTCGTGTGGAAAGGCTTTTACCTCGATTGGGTTTGAAAACAGTGGAGAAATGCACTTCAGGATCCTCAAAATCGAGAAAAAACGGGATGGAGAATTCAATTTAATCTCACCTAGGTTTAGCTAGCCCAGCACACGGTTCATAAATGGGCATATGTACAGACAGATATGGAGTCGGTGGTTGTATGTAGTAGCTGTAGGAGTAGGAGTAGTAGTAGCATACGGGAAGAAGAGTAAAAGTATGAGGAAGAAAAGGAGAGGAAAGCACAAGCAACTCTCTTCTCCTCTATATAGTTTATACTTCCCAAAAATATAATGGGTAGTATTAGCTGGGACTCTGAGATACTTACTCCCACCAGTATGTACTTGTAGGTATATATAGGAGCAAAGGGGTTATTCCATATGTCTGCTCCATATTCCAAATTTTATATTATAACCCAGTGGATATACATAAGCCATGGTATGTATGTACATATATATATATTTATTGGCTCTAGACACTAGAGTTCTTGGTTTATGTAGTCCATGTGCTGTACCTCAAAAACCTCTCTTTCAACCATAGCTATTTTAATAAATTTAATCTCTTATTCGACAGAATATAAAATGAAAACGTTGAACGAAGCCTATATTCCCGCAGACACTAAGAGTTACATACAGGGAGGTAGTGAGGAAGCCCTCTGCCCTATGCAATGTCATAGACAGTTGGCCTATAGCCCTGACTATACCCAAATAATGTACACTCGTTTCCCTCTACTCTCCACCTATACTTTGTTAGTATTTGGTTGCCTTTACTTGGTGGAATATGACTGCATACTCACTACTCTAGTCTCTACCTGCTTAGCCCTACTCAGACCATAGTCATCACCAAAACTCTTTGACTAAACTGGCTGAACTGAATTGAAGTCGAGAAAGCAAAAGTAAAGCACTCAGCAGCACAACCCAGCACATATTATACTGCACAGTGAGCCACGTCGGTGAGCCCGAACACCGTACAGAATACCGAGATGAATAATGTAATAACTGCACCAAAGCTCACGGATATTTGTTTAATAATTATTGCTTCTTTCTCCAAGTGTAGTCAACGTCCATGGTGCATACAATATCCATTCCATAGCCATAACAATATTCCTACTCATACAATACTATACGTCTCACATCAATCTAAAATGAAAAAGCATATATGGGGTTTCTCGCTCTCCCTCTCTCCGGCTGTTTTTCTCTCTTCGAAGCCACACTTGCATAGCGACTCACACTCTATAGACCTTTTGCCAGCAAACAAGGCATTGTCAATGAACTTTAGACGTCAGTTAGCGACAAAAACCTAAGTATTATGTTACATTGAACTACAAAAGAAAAAAAGTGCCATCGTTGCACCATCACTTCTTTGGTTAGAAAGACTGACTTGGCTCCCTGTGGGAACGTGATGACAACAGGGAAAATCTCTTGAAAAGACGAAGAGGCTAAAGGCTAAACTTGAAAACGACAAGTTGAGTTGAAGAAACCATCTGGCATGGGTTAGAAATACGCGATTGTACAAGTAGTTTACAACCTGCATATAATATTACCAGTATCTTTTCTCAGACTACTGGCAACGAGTAAGCGTGGGTAGATCGATGGAATCGAATCGAATCGAACAGACTTGAAAGGAGAACATGAGAGCTTGTACGAGTGTGAGACCAACTTTCTCTTTTTACTCTAGAAGCAAAGGGCATGCACACAACAATAAAATTCCTCTCAGTGAAATACAAAGGCTATGAACACGAGGAAAAAATACATCTGTAGTAAAGGCAAAGCAGAGAGAGAGAGAGAGAGCAAGAGCGAGACAGAGAGAGAGAGAGAGAGAAAATAAGTTGAACAAGAGGAGTGTGGAAGAACGTTAAACTATAGAGAGGGAGAGAGAAAGAGAAAGTTGAAGCAGAGAGAAAGCGAGTCCTTTTTCAATATGCATCAATCATTCACCCTCAAAAGAGCCTTTGATCTCCCAAGAAGATTAATTAATTGTGATCGCAGCAGGACATCCCACTCGCAGATATTTTCATTTCCTGGTACACATCAAACTAGAGCGGCAACTATTGCCTCGACAGAGGGAGAGTAAAGTAGTTACAATGCATGACGACAGACAACTACGATGATTGAGGATGCGGAATGTTGTTGCTACTAAATTGGTGCAGTATATCAAGATGGTAGACTGGAGGTTTCGTTTCCTCTCTTCTCCTATCTGGTTGAACAATATAAATGGACAACTCACTTTCTAGGATGCTGCCACTGACTGCTGCATACATATGTACGAATGTCGTATGCAGCAAATAGTTTACTCCTACTCTTACTCCTTTCCCAAAACTCCTACGTACTATTGTACTAAGGTATGTCATGTAGGTAGGGTAGTGCTGACTACCGACGAACCCCTGCTATAGGTTCCCATTGTTTTAATCTATACGAATCTTTCCTGTCGTCTCTCCTGCACGACATCTTAATGTAAACCTAACGGCGCTTCGCCAAGCCAATGTTTGTTAGAAACTGATGTGAGTGGTGGAAAGGATAGTTGTCTCTTGTCTTTCTCATTATTGGCTTCTCTGTCGCTTTCACTATCTTCCTCTCTGCTCGTCGTCAAGGTCTATTTCTCAGACGAGACTTCATGGACAAGAAGAAACTGGAAACTGGAGGAAGTGGAAGACGACGAGCCGTGACATGGGAAGAGAACAGAACAGACGTTCTGCTAATGCTGTAATAGCGGATGTCTAGATAGGTCTCTATTCCTTTCTCTATATGGACCTATCAAACACTACATGCTTCCTAATATGAATGGAATGGTATGGAGTCTTTGCAATACTTGTTTGTTGTTTCGGCATTACAGCACAGGCACACAAATATAATAGTAAATGTACGTACGTTTCTACTACACCCCCTCTACACTCTACTCCAATACACAACACATAGCACTATACAACCCGCTGCAGTCATATGATTATATACTCACCAAAGACTATAAACATATATATATATATGTACATAAATACCAACCAAGGCTCTGCCTGACTGCTACCAGACGATACGGAAAGCATCCAAGTTACATACATACTTTCCTGGATTGCATTATCAACTATCATGCATTAAGATGGTCTGGCATAGATGCCAAATCTCATTTTGCAAATGCAATAGAACGGCCCAGTCAGGAAAGGGTTGCTTGCATGGAGAGAGAATAAGTTCAATGTTCTATATTCTATGCGTAGCAGAGAGCCAGGGGTTAGGGCTCTGGCTAGGCCACATAAATGTAGACTTATAGACCAAACCAAACCAAACCAAACCTAACTAAACTTGGCTGAGTAAAGCTAAACCAAACCAATCCAGGGCAACTCAACTCAACTCAACTGAATCAAATGGAGGAACAAGGAAGGAAGGAAACCTCACGGGAAAGAAACTTTCTATAATAGAAATGAGTCGAGAGTCGAGTCTACTCGAAGAGACTTTCATACCTACCTAGGCATCTACCTCCGTCCCTTAGCTACTACTATTCCTTTCTACTCACTTACTCACTCACTTACTTGCTTACTTATAGTTACATTTTGCTACATTATACTCTCCTATGATCCTGGACTACGTGCCACTAGGTTTCTACTTACTCCTTCCTAGTCCTTAGTCCTGCCTGAGACAGGGTTTTCTCTACTCTCCTCTAGTCCTCTTCTGGACTTTCCTACGCTTTCAGTTTCCAGTTACATTACACTACACACCAGCATAACATAATGCAATGACTACATAAGTACAAGACAACGACAACAACCTACCCTGTTGTAGGTACTCTTTTCTCAAAAGACTGTTTCATTCCACTAGACTATATAACACTAACCAATGCAATTCCTGTCTAGCTTGTCTCTCTCTCTCTCTATTTCTTTCTCTCTTTGTACAGTAGTTTTGGGTACGAGAGTGAAAGTCGAGACAAGGGAGAGGAGGCGAGTTGGGAAAAAGCGCAAAGCTCTTGGTCTCGGCCTCTCTCTCTCTCTTTCTCGCTTACACTTTGTATGAACGGAATGCAAATACACGTAAAAAGGCAGGAAAGGAAATAGGATGGAAGTGAGAAGAGAAGAGAGAAGAGGAGAAAAGCCAGAGGAAGAAATCCATACCAGGAGGGACTACACTTGCATACATACATATATACATACATATATATATATATACATACATACATACCTTCAAAGAATAGATACATGTACATACATACTTAGGCAGGGCAGTACCGTGTCAAGTCAAGTCAAGGTGGTCGACCTACTCAGTTCTTTTATTTTTTGTTTTTTCTTAGAATATACATATGGGAGTTACTTGGTAACTTAACTCCCAGTAATGGGGGGAGTTTCCAGGTCTAAACCCTACTTCGCATTTAATATTCAGGGCCTGACCCTAGGTCTTGAAACTATCAAACAGAACTGAATTACGGTACTGAGTATAAGTACGTATAGTATACATACAGTATATATTTCTAATAGCAGAGTGGGATAAAGGGAAGAGATAGAAGTGTTGGTTGCTGATGCTGAAATACTTGGAGAAATGAGAAATAATCCGTAAGGAGAAAAAGATGAAAATAGAAGCGACAACTTCAATTCTGGATGTACTGACATCTGCCGTAGTTGTGTTGAACTATATGGAAGATAGAAGCGCAAACATTTAACTGAGACTTTCATATTGAGTCATTAGTTTCGCCCTTGTTTTGACTGCAGAATATCTGAATTTAGGTACATACTTCTTTGCCTGTGTATTTTTTTATCATGACTTTTAAAATGGATTCAAGTTAGTTCTTCGTTGGCATTGCTGCATTATGGCAGCATGTGAAAGGAATTACAGTAGAAAGCTCATTATATTACCAGCTTTTCACAAGCATATTGTGTGGATTTTGTTGAGGGTCTAATGTAATTGTAACAGCTTGATTGTCAAAAACATCAGACTCAACACACATTCTCATGGATCGACAAAATTGAAGTGAAGTGTAGTGTAATTCTATAGGTTCGGTAATTACTATATTGTATTTCTGAAAAGTAGTTTAGTATTAGATTAGTATTTGTAAACTCCAGAAGTTGTAGGGATTCTGTGTCTTCTACAAAAAAAATATTTAAACACAGTTCAGATGGAAAACAGTTCTGTTAATACTGCCAAAAAAACGGCACTTTACTCTGAATTGATCAAATTATCCCAAAATACGGATTATGATCGAGCTCTCAAAACTTGCAATCGAAGTAAGTGGTAAATATGTAAATATTATCATTATTAATATTTAAATACTAATAGTGTATATTTCTTGCGTATCCTAAAGTTTTGCACGAATTTCCGGATGAATCTACTGCATTTGAATCAAAGATAGTTTGCTATGTTCAAGCTAACAAATTCACGGAAGCACTGGAGTTCATTGGAAAGAACCCAAAACTCTCTGGGTAAGTTGGGACAACATATTGAAGCTGCATGCTTTTTATCTCAACGGTTTCCTACTGTCTGTGACTGTTGTGGCAACAATACGAAGTATGAATGATTGTGTGTGTGATAACCGTTGTGGTGATTGTGTACTACTTATTCATATTTGGTGTTTGGATTCCAGAAATCTGGGTTATGAGAAGGCATATTGCTTCTACCGACTGAATAGTATCACAGAAGCCAAACAAACTTTAGAAAAACTCAATGATCAATCATTCCGTACTAAAGAGTTAATGGCCCAAATTTACTACCGATTGGAACGGTATGAGGAGTGCTTTGAGTTGTATAAAGAGGTTATAAAGAACTCCGAAGATGAGTATGAAGAAGAGAGGCAGGCTAATTTATCTGCCATAGATGCTTGCCTACTACTCACCGGAAATGTAAGGTTTACAGGTTCTAATTGGGAATCATGAAGTGGCGTTGACTTTTATTTTTATTTTTATTGAGTGAGTTGTATTTGATTTTACAGAAAAAGAAAGTTCATGATATTAGTAAACGGGGAAAAAACTATGAAACCATTTATAACTATGGTTGCGGACTAGCAGCAAGTGGTGACTTCCGTGAGGCGGAAACCGTCTTTTTAATGGCTGAGAATGAAGCTAAAGATGTTTTACGAGAAGATGGTGCAGCGGAGGAAGAAATTCTGGACGAAACAGCTATTCTAACGTACTTTTAATACAATTAATACATTCTTAATGTGCTGGTAAATAATTCTCAGGTATATTAGCATTTTTTATGTTACAAATGTATGAATAGAGTACAAAGAGCGTATGCACTGCAGAAATTGGGACGAGATAGAGAAGCAATGGGTATTTATTCTCGGGTACTGAAAGGAAAGCCCAGTGACATCGGATTAATAGCCGTTGCTTCAAACAATGTTCTTAGTCTCAATAAGGAGCAAAATATATTTGACTCAAAGAAGCGAGTAAAAGCCATGAGAGCCGAAGGATTGGAATTCAAGTTGACTCGATTTCAGCAAAAAGATATGCTGATAAATCAAGCCCTCTTCTATTTACACACACAGCAGGTACAGAAAATTACTAATACAGCTAATACAGCTATAGGTCAATCTTTTTTGTGCTCTACAATTTTTTGCGTGTGAAGGTGGATTTGTGTAAAGATACGTGCACTCAGTTACAAGAGAAATTCCCTGAAGCCACAGAAACCTCTGTCATGATAAAAGCAGCTCTAGTAGTTAGAATCGAAGGACTACCAGGAGCCAAGAAAGTGACAGAAGATTTTATTAAGAAAAATCCCAAATCAACAACATCTATTCATTTAGGACTAGTACAACAGCTTCTTCGTGAAGTAATTGTGCACCAGTATATATGCGTTCTTGAAAAGAAAATTGTTGACTAATTCAGTCTTCTATCAATTTCTGTTTCGGTTCGGTGTTGGTCTAGGGTAAGAGGAAGGACGCAACAAAATTACTGATGGATGTCGTTAAAGATTCCTATCAGCCTGGCATAATAAGTGCACTAGTAACATTGAATCAAGCTTCTGGAAAGCAAAAGGAAGCTGCTGAAGTATTGAGAGATGCCGTCAATTACTACAAAACAAGCGGGGTATGAATTTCAATTTTAACTGTGTTATAGTATAATTTTCTGCTTGTACGATAAAGTAAATATCAATCAATTCACTTTAAATCTGTAGAAATTACGTGTAACTATCACGAGCTTCTTTGTAGTGTTACTTTGAGTTTTATTGTATCTATTATGTGGGAGTGGCTATCTGACCAAGAGGTCATACGCCACCTTCGCAGGTCACATACCTGTTGCAGATTTACTTTGGTTAAGGCCGATTTTAATTTTTTGTGATATTTGTTTATTTATATTTGTAAGTGGTAAAGTACAAAGTTTAAGGGAAATAACAATCTCTTGAGTCTTAAATATAAAACAGTATAAATATAGTTTATCGTATAGAACGCGATAAACTTCGGATATACATTTGTAAACACCAAAACTTCGAAGTTTTCATTTTGGGTACTAAAGTTACCAACTTGTTTTTATGGATGGATATCGTTATAAGGGCGATAAGGAAAGTATGAATATGCTTTGGAGACAAGCAGCTTCTCTTATGATGGAAAGAGGCGATCATCTAGAAGCTGTGAAAAGTCTTGAAGAACTCAGGAGGACTTCTCCAGAAGATGTTATTACTTTAGCTCAATTGATTGTTGCGTACGCACAGGTATATAGTTTTGCGAATACTGCTTATTTCCTGCTTATGTAGTTTGGCGAATGCTGCTTATATTCCTGCTCATGTATTATATATACTGTATGTAGTTTTGCTAATACTGCTTATATACCTGCTCTTATATTGTACATACGGTATATACTGGTAAGGTTCTCTCTCAAACTAAGGCTTGTATCTCATGTACGTATAGACAAAGCACCATATAGCAAGCACGAGATATGCCTATATCCTGTC
>JAAXYV010000416.1:0-12461 GCA_036851875.1 Novacerus sp. FZ-2019
TAAGAATGTTTATATATATATATATATATATATATATATATATATATATATATATATAGCTATATATAAAAAATAAAAATAGTCAAATAGAAATGGACTAGGTATCTCTACCAATAGATACCTATACACTCATTCATTGGATTCACACAAAATCATATGTCAAATGAGCCTTCCTTTTCCTTTAATATAATTTCATTTCACTTCACTCCCAGTCCAATACACCCCGGTAATAAATTAGAAGCTCACAAAGCAGTTGAGTTGAGCTCACTCAATTAAATTAAATGACATGACGGATGATGTGACATGATGCTTCTTTGCTTTCATCTGCCTTTGCTTGACATACCTCCAACTCACCATTCATTCACCATAGTGCTTAGAGTCAAGTTAAAGCTCAACTCCTGATAAACATGGATGAAGGTAGGTGTATCTACACCTATACATATATACCTATGTACATATATAGTAAGTACGTATGTAACACACTTCAAAATCTCACAATCAGATCCTATCGTCCTAGAGTGGTAGTAATCAGGAGTCATACAAATCGATATGTAACCTCCAGGATGAATTGTCACAGCTGGAGTTATGGTGCAAAGAAAGGGAATTAATCAAGAAGAAACTTCATCAATTCTATCTCAGGCTATCATATCATAATAAACTAAAATAAGTAGACACATATACATGGGTTATTTGTAAGTAAGCAATCAATGAAAAGCCTTATAGTTTTCCAATAATGGTAGAGTAACTCTATTCAGTGGACAGCGACATCAAATAGTATGCATGCTTTATGACCTATTAGCTCTTTCAATGAATTACATGTAAAAGAAGACAAACAATCACCGCGATGTAACTGTAAGCTTTTTCAATATAGAAATATATTAGTCTACTCATGCCATGTGTATTGAAGACTTTTTTCTGGATTTATATTGATAATTCATAAATAGAATTGAGCAATGGTAACGAAAGTAAGAAGATGAAATAACTAAAAAGCAGACAGGACAGAAGAACTAACCTGTAGGCGAACCGAGAGTATGATCAGCAATGGGAGTTCGAGCATTTTGTCCAAGTCGTCTTTCCCAATCCATCTCATCCATTCGGGCTGAAGGACCTACGTTGGCCCAACCACATTCGTCAATTTCGAACGTACAGTCTCCCGATGCGCTTGCAGCTGTTTGAGGAGTACCTGAGCAAGTCAACAAAATAGATTGCTTTATTTCAACTGTTTATTTTAGTCGAAATAAAAATGCTCTTTCTATTCACATCTACTGTAATGTTTCTTAAGTCTCTTCCTCTTAAACCTAATACATATATTGAGTTAAAAAAATGATGAAATGTTATAGAAAGTAATTCCCTTATTGTGATAACATTAGCAGCACACGGCGAATTGGCTTTCCAAGAACTGTTGTAAAGGACTGAACAGATACAATGCCATGCCAATCACAGAGTGACAATTTTTGTACAAAAACTTGTCGGAAAATTGATGACGCACAGAGAAATTTTCTTAGGAATGACTTTATTCTTGCCCGTCATCAGTTCGTCTGGAGATATTTTCAGAATGATTTCTAGCCGTTTGTCAGGCTTTATGTCAGGTAAACCCATATGCAATTTGAAAACTTATTTCTAAGCTGTTTTCTGCAGTATATAGGATTATTTTTAAATTTCAGTACTCCCCGAAAAATTCAGAAACCTACAAGTTATACTTGGAGTCAGAATCAGATGCATGCAAAAAGTGATTGAACCATTACGCACTCCCTCTAAATTCAGTAATACATATTTTAACAAATAGTTCAGTAATAGATCAGACCCAAAGTTAGCTTTTTTACAGGAATTCTCAGTCATGACATATTTACTGTATAAGGAAATTATGAATTAGCTAGCTGTATGAGAACAGTTGACGATGCGGTGTGTAATATAAAAATTCCTCCATTTATCCTTCACGACAGGACGCAGCTGTCACAAGACCAATAACTACTTTGTTATACCTACCTACTCACATAGGATTGTGCTAACTGTGTATCTATGCAACTGCAGCGATGAAAATATGCTGTCATATTGCATCATATAACAACATCAATTCACTTACTCGGACACGACCCTGGAGCGAAAGAAATGTCATCAATTGCAATGTCACCAAGGTTGTTTTTACCGACTTCTCCTTCGAAAACAATCTGTAAACAAACAAAATATCAATTTTCTCCAAATTACAAAAACAATACGTAGTATTATTTTTAAATCTGATGCCATCACCCTAGGTCGACAAACAAACTCGTCGATGAATCACTTTTAATGTTTTAATTCTTCGTCAATCGATCGATTGATCGACCCCTTTTATTTTTTTTTCGATCGATCGATAGTTTCATTTCTAGTTATGGTGAATCAAAGATACAAAATAAAATGAGCCTCAAGTAAACTTTTATAGTCATAATAGTGGCTATACAAACCTTATAATAATTATTTACAATTAACAATCCACACATTTTTCATCTTCCACATTAACTTGGTGTCTAAACCACTCACATTTCAAACCAAAAAATGGATCCCGATTTATTTAAAATTAATCAAGTTAGCCAAACCCCTAGGCGTCCACCATATTTTAATCTTGTTCTACATATTTTTAACCAAAGAAATTTGATAACTATTAGATAAAAATAAGAAGTATCAAAACAATAAAGGACTAAATGTAGCGCGTGAAGAAGAAACGGTAAATAAGCTAGTTTACTTCTTAAGGGATGGAACTCATACCTCATGCAAGATATGAACTTGAGTATTTAGGTAGTTAAGTTTTGCATAAGCCTATCAGAAATTTCACTGATCGATATATTCACAATATTCTGTCTATCGATCGATCACTTTCAGATCTTCAAAACTTTGTCGATCGATAGCGCTGACCCATGGTGATCGCAGTCATATCATCAACCACTAATGAGTCATCTGATATTTTTCAGAACGTAGTTTCTGTTAGTTTCTCCAATCCATTTCGATAACAGAATAGCTCAAAGTACTAGTGTCTACAAGTATATACAAGTAAGGTAACGAAAAACTCACTTTGAACGATGTAAAGGATGAGATGGGTACTTGACCTTGGTACCAAGCATTGCCCGCTTCACCAGCCAATGCCCAAATCACGCGGTCTTCATCGGCTTCCACGTCATGCAATACCACTCTCAACGTTCCAACGCCATTACCAAACATATGCGTCCAAAATCGCATGCAGAGTGGTGCATCAGCAGCTATTAAAAATTAGTAAATACAACTATGAAGTAATTTCTTCTACTTGTTACAAATTCATGTTCGAACTCAAATGCATTCATTATTTTGTAGGAATGGAAGATTTCTTAAATCTCAGGGTACACAAAATTAGACGGAACTTTAGGGCAGCATGTATTTTCGTTCTATGGAATGGGGGCGGAATTAGTCACGATGGTATAATACAGACTGCAGTATACTATCGAGTCGTATACAAACATATTCATATTATTGGATAGGAACCGACATTCATAAAATTATTTATTTCATGTTTGGATTTATATATCCAAGTACATGTAAATATAGTGTATAACATATTCATAGAGTGCAGTTCCAGTCCACTTCTAGTTCATCAAAAAACTTTGGCATTTGGTTCTTCGTTAGGTCAGACGGCAGGAAAAAATGAGAGCGGAAATCGAAAGAGTAGGCCATTCCGGTTCTTTATGTTCCGGAAGGGGAGAGTGCCAGGCCATTCTAAAACTTGTGTAACCCAACGTAAACGCAGCCTTCCTTGACCAAAACAAGTTGGCTCATACTACACTACAGACCTCAAGCTCTGTCCCATTTCAGTACTATTCCTAGTCACACAAGCCGTTTTATCTATACTTCCCGAATATCTAAAACCATAATATTTATATCTTTAATAAGAACTTTCTTTCATACATTTCTCGGTAGCTACGAAGGAAAAATGAAAAATAATGTTACAGAAACAGTTCAGTAGGCTTGGACTGAATTACGAGGAATATTATTACGTACAGAGGCTTAACGTACCTTGACTTCCTGGAAAATGTAATTCTAATTGCGATTTGTATCTCAACTCAAACTTCTATGTAACTTACGACTTAGGTTGAAATATTCCTCATTATTTTTTTTGTTGGCAAAAGTCAACTTATACCAACTAAAATCATGTGGATTTTAACAATTTCATAGGCAACCTGTACTGAACGTATTATCATGTTCTATCTCAAATTCCCCTGTCACGTCGCTTGTCAAGTTCAATATAAATAAGCATATATTTATGCGCCCTTGTCCTTAAAAAATTCTACCTATATTTTATACACTTTTTTCACGACTACAATCTAATATAACTAACTACTTACTGTAATACAGTAAATCATTCTGAATTTGTTATTGTAGAGTTCATCGTTCAACAAACATATATCCGGAACTATAAATATAGCATTAATTTCCTTGATCTACCGCAAATTTGAATTATCTATTTACATACAATAGGAGTAGTTGGATTTATGCAAACACGAATTTTACTCTAACATTGTAAAATTCAGAAAAAAGCGAATGTCGTGCAGGCATTTTATCTACAGTATAAGGTCAAAGTCGGGTTGACAGAGCAAGACCAATGACGAACTACCTATGTGTTAGTTCATAATGAGATGTTTAGTTGAGTGGTTTAAGGATTAAGTTACAGTTGTAATTGGGAATACACAATATACTAAAAACTACAATGTAACATCTCTAGTAGGTATATTAAACTGTATATGTACACAGTATTCACGGAAAAGGACTTGTTTATATTTCATATGTTTAATAATAGTCTATTGTATCCTGTCCCGTCCCGTCGTCTGACTTTTCTATTGTATATACCTAGAATTGCATGTTATGCGTGGTATGATGTGGGATGGATATTCTATTATATTGGGTAGGAGTAACTCATTTGATTTACCGCGACAAAACACTCTGTTAAAAATCAATGGTTCAACGACCCGTCCATCATTTATTCACAAACTGCATACACTCAGAAACTACTTACTACTCACTCACGATCAGGGAAATGATAAAGTTCAATATTCACCTTAGGCTAATCCAATCAATATTACTCATTGTAAGACACTTTATGCACACACCGGTGCTTCTTTATCTTTATTTCTTCGAATCACTTGTCTTCTGTAAACCCTGAACTTCATATATACAAAATTCTTTACCCTGGAGTTAGGAAATACGTATGAATATATTATACAAATATTCTTCCGTCATCGCCGCTACGACGCCGTGCAATCCAATCAATTATTCATACAGGCAAAAAGTCTACCAGAATTTGTTGGAATTATCTCCAACTTATGAATTTATTTTTAGTTTCATATTTTCCTTTCCAAGCTACATACATCTCAAAGCTTCAGTGAATCAATACGTTTTCCAATTGCAACTATGCCTATGTGTTCCAAGAAGCGAGATCAATCATTTATGAAAACAAGATTTCAATACTAACCATGTACAGGTAGTATTATTTATACATCTTCAAAGTACAAGAGTAATTAATCATTATAAATAATCCTTTATCTATATCCAAATTCATCTAGATTGCATATAAAACAATAGTTACCTACACACTATAGTTATAAGTTATTACAACCATAACCTATGTGTAGTATGTACAGTGCGATTACTTTTTTATGTACATTTACTAATTAATTATACATGCAGAGAGTCAGATAAAAATTGTAAAATTGTATATACAAATACAAAGACAATCAACTCAACTCAACTCTCGTAGTAAATGTTCAGTAGGTACAGAGTCGTAGAAATCCGTCGTCCCACTCAATTTTCTTGTCATAAATAATTATTGACCATATATAGTAATAGTAGTAGGATCTATGAATGAGGAACATATATATTTAGCGTGTAGGAAACAAGCGAGGAAACAGTAAAGTAAGGTAAGGTAAGGTAAGGAAAGGTAAGGTATAATTTAAGGCAGGGTAGAGCAGGTATAGTTGCTCTTGCTACAAAACTCATTACTTATTCAAAGTTCATTCTTTCCTATTCACCTAAGTTTGTTTTCCTTTCCCAAACACACTTCCCTATAGAGACACAAGCAAGACGGAGATATCCCATAATATAGCTCGTTAAGTATCTACCTATAGGTTTCAATCCATGTAGCCATCTATAGAACACGACACGACACTTTGGTTAATTTGATTGTCATACACTCTCATTCTCATTCAACATAATGTTATCGAGGAATAAAGTAAAGTAACGAATATTGTCTCTAGATATTCTATTGTGCCATGAAATAAAGGGCTTCCATTAAAGGATATGGAGCTTTCAAATATACAAAGCACACCAAAAGCAAAGTGTAGTAGTAGTATTCCACACTACCCTATACCTATCTATCTACCTACTTACTTTATTTGTATGTCATCATTTTCTCTAGTATAGTATATATACACTATACACTTCCTACCTATCTTACATATCTCCCTACTCGAATCCTCTCTATTACACAGAGACTACACCACACTACAGAGCATTTATCCTTAGTGATAAAACTTCTATAATAGTGTAAATACAGCGTTGGACCCACATAACCTGTAGCAGCTGTGCCAACAACAAGAAGTAGAAAGTATTCACTTCGCCTCAATTCGTGGGACATAGGACAGTAAATACTTTCTACCTCTTATTGTAGGCACAGCTGCTGCTAGCTATTGGGGTCCAACTTTATACACACACTATTATAAAAGTTTAATTAGTAAGGATAAATCCTCTGTACCTCTCCTTTTATAACTCACTCTCCTTCTGGGAATTTTCTCGAGAGTGAATTTACTAGGATTATACATACTTTTAGAATTTAAGTTCTTATTCTATTCTCTTTTTTTATTCCATTCCAATTCCACGTATGCTTCACAAATGAATACCATACTACTTAGTACATGCATACATTCACTCACACTCCAAGTCTACTTTAGAATTTCATTCAGCTTATCATTTATTCCACCAAAATATGCATATTCTTCGTAGATTCGTAGTTTGCAGTTAGTTCTTTTCCACAGTTCACTAACTGATGATACAGTTTTATAGATTTCAGCCTCAGTTGTTTTGTCACCTACCGGAATACACTCATCTACCTACCACTGAGAGAAACCGATTTATTCATGCATGCAGGCTATCATTATATTGCATTGTTATCTTCCGTCTCCATGACCCAAAGGGTGGTAGGTAAGCATCACGAAGAGGTACCTCACTATGACACAACACAGCTCCAGACAGAGACAAATCCTATTTGAACTAGTTATAGTTCGTCTGAGAAGACAGTAAACCCACCCGGTAATTGTAATTGAGTTGGTTGGGAAAGGAGTGAGAATATTATATTGTACTGCGGAATTCTGATAGATTTTTCAGACGGCATATAATTCGTCAGTATAGCCTAGAAGCCATACCTTCCCATGTATTGAGACGTATTGAAGAGTACTACAATGGTTTCTAATACTCCTGAATACGTGCAAAAGGTTCCTAGGCTTTCCTGACGAATTATAATAATATGCCGTCTGGAAAAGTTATAAGAATTTCTCAGTAGCCACATTCATAACTCAGAGTCACCATTTCTGAACTGTTCTATAGCATGCGTACCTATACTGACGATTTACTCTAACGTGATGAATTTGGATTCACCGTTTCGCTTCATGATACGGTGGATCGTGAGTATCATCAGTATACCTAGATATAGATTACGTGGAGTAGGTAGAGTGAGTATAAGCGTAATTTCATGACCAATGTCATTAGCTATTGAATGGACTGCATTGGAAATGAATGGCACATGAGAAGGAGGAAGCGTAGGAAGTACAAAGGTTTTTGCACCCAAGCTCGTAATATCAGGAAACCAAACAGACTCAGGAGTGAACAAAGCATCAGCTGACACGGCGTAAATCTGAGTCACAACAACAACGTTTTACATCCATCACAGCATGTGGTGCGGGCAAGTCACATCACATCACGGAACAATACAACGCAGCCCTGTGCTGCATGCTAGTGCTCTGGACAAAACTCATAATTTCGTGGTATTGATTATGTCTACCTATGCCTATATCTAAACGCTATCTATTTTGTCTGTTTGTTTGTTTGTATACAATGAATTGTGGTTATGGTCTATTCCTTAATTGCTCCTTCTATATAATATTATGCTTCTCAGTCAATGATCACATAATCGAATTGAAACTGTACCTACTACAGGTAAATTCATCATTCAGTATTATGTATAAGGGGTCACTGCCCAATAATATTGAATTCAATTAAGCTCAAACGTTATTCAGAGTTTAAGTACGTACGTAATTTTATTTTTGATTGTAGGAAGTTTTCAACTGCACGAAGATGCATTAATGTTGAAAACCCTGGATTATTGTATTGTGTGACACACTTTTATATCTGCCATACATTACAATAGTGTGCCATTTAACAAATAGACATTCAACGTAAATGAATTCAATCTCAAATGTAAACCCGTTGTAAAAAGTTTTATTCGTCATAAAATCAGGTAAAACATATTACTGAACATGCGTATGGTGATTCAAGATGTGTCCGAGGTGTCCTCTACTCTGATTTCGGGACTCCCAAAGCCGAACACTCTAATTGCCTATAACTTTCTTGAGCGTATCGGATGTGTTAAATCAACTTGATGAGTAATTTCGTTCTTTTAATCTTCTTGAGTGGCAGACTTAAGGCTATAAACCTTGTCTTTCAAACAGCCCCAAAAAAGAAGTCATACGAATGATTTAGGTAAGGACTTGGGACGCCAGTACTTAGCTCTAGGAGGATAAATTATTACATCTTGGAAGTAGTCTTCAAACAAGTTCTTGGTATGCACTATTGGCAAAAACAGAAATGTTACCTGCTGGTGGAACATGTCTTACGTGTTCATACACGTCTCAATAACAGCGCAGCAGGGATAAATTCATTTTTGAAAAATTCGCTCTGCCATATGTGGAATGGAATATACTCAATACTCATGCATCTCAGTTGAAATATTCCCGGGGTGAGCCACCATACTCGCGCAGTCACAGAAAATTACCCAATTTCGCGGTTAATACAACTTTCGAAAACTAGCTTTAATTTCAAACATAATTCATTGAAATGGGAGTTTATTAGTTAAAATGGAAGATTATTGAAATGCGAAGATATAAGGGTGGAATTCAGCAACCATTAAGTGAAACTCATACTCAACTCAAATTCTCATATCATAAACACTCCATCATGTTCTCGATACAAATTTGGATGGGAGATTTTGTTACCAAATGTACGAAATGCTTCAAAGTGTTGATTTCTGGAGTGGAGGTGGAATTGAAGTGGTGATTTTTGGTTGCTGAATTCCATCCTAAGTGTTCAACCAGACCAGTACTGCGTGAAGGAATTTGCATATAACCCCAAGCATAATAACTGGACTACACTGGACAGGAATGGAATAGAGAAGGTGAAACACTGCCTGCAAGCAAACTGGGATTGTCGACTGTATTTGTACTAGATCAAACTGGATTATTAAATGGATGACGAATACGTAGTGTAAGTAGATTTTATCTGTAGTCAAGGAAACATAAGGCATAGCATATTCGACTTTTACTTGGGAGTTGTGTTTCTGCAAAAGACAGGAGTCGATTAATTCAGAACCTATATTCAGTTTCCATGCACCTTCTCATTAGTAAAATATTCTTTACAGCATATACAGCCTTGTACATATTTGAGGTTCAGTGTTGTTTGAGAATGTTACGTATGAATAGGAAACCTTTAATTTATTATAAACTTTCATGCTTCCTTGGTTACAGCCTTTGCTTTCCCTATGGCATGAATTGTACTGAAGGATTGGAAAAGAACTTTATAAACCATGAAAGGAAAGTTTCCTTCAACTCGGTTTGGTTTGATTCCTTATAAGTCAAATTAAAAGTTAGTTTGCTTACCTGTGGGTGAAAATTCTCTAGAAGATAATCTAGCTCTGTCTCCAGCTCTTCTAGGGAAAGCTGAGTCTGTAAAGGCATAGCCACCGCTACTCCCTCCATGCGTGTAACTTGCTCTATCCATTATTGGTCCGGTTGAGGGATTTTGACTACCTCGACCCTGTGTGTCAAAATCAAATCATTCCACAGTCATCATGAAAATAGAATCACTGAGGTATATTCAATTTAACTAACCAACAGAGTCTATTTCTGTCTCTAAAACTCTATGTTAATTCAATAATAGTTTATGAAAAAGCAATGTGCTCTTGAAACCGAACCTCATCGAAGGAAAAACAAAAAGCAACAACTACTTGGAAATCCTAACAACTTAACTATGTGTACACATTAGCCTACCTATATTATAAGTAATAATGCATTTACTTATAATACACCTACTGAACAGTGAATAAAAAGTAGAAAACAAACGAAACCTACACATCATTTATCATTGTTGTTAAAAGTTCTATAATAGTGTGAGTACAGAGTTGAACTCATACAACCAGCAGCAGCTGTGCCTACAACAAGAAGCAGAAAGTACCGATTCGGAGGGACTGCTGGCTATGTGGGTACAACGCTGTACTCACACTATTATAGAATTTTAACAGTAAGGATAAATAGTCTGTATTTCTATCTATTTTCGTTCTTGACTACAGATGTACAGACGACTCTGTGTAGAAATGTCATTCTTGTTTGTATTATTGATTTATATCTATTTATCTGTATCTCAACACCTGATTGTTCACAAATTCAAGTAGTAAAAGAATGACGATTGTAATGCAATTTAATGAGAAAATTGTTTCTAAGCAATTGATGCCTTGTATGAGTGTTTACGGAGGGACAAAGAGTCGACGCCGAAATAACTTTCTACGTAGGTTGGCGTGAGTAGAATGTCTATTTGTATAAGGCTATATATATTTTTTTTTATTACCAAGCTCCAGTCAAAGTCATCTTGTTCCTCATTAGTCCAGTCGCAAAAGCCACCGTCAAAGTTGCAATGACCAGGACAGCCTTCAGTTGCTTTCAGCATGACATTATCAATAGCAATGTAGCCTCGGTAGCGACGACTTAATTGCGTGGGGTCTCGTGGGATACCTTCCAGGTATATCTGCAATAAATAAATAATCATTTCCATACTATACCAAGACAAAAGAAGTCACAGTGTCACACTCTTTTTTAATATTCTCTTTTATAACTTTGACCTCAACGTGACCAAATGATGTTAAATGAAAATAACTGAGATTTGGGTGCATCAAACTTCAAGACTTTTCAGAGAACATGTACCATAGAAATAAGATTTAATGAAAACGAAAGCTACAGATAAAAGTCCATTAGGTGTGAGTTTGTCATTCTTGGTTACGGTTGTGGTTGTGCCATGCCATTATTGCCATGAAGACAAAACAATAGTAGGATTTAACTATATCTGGTGGATGTATTATTGTAGTGTTGTGTACTGAGGATTCCTTATAACTTTCCAGAAGACATATAATTCGTCAGTATAGCCTAAGAGCCATACCTTCCCTTGTCCCATGTATTCAAACGTATTAAGGAGTATTACAATGGTTCATATACTACTTCTGAGAATACACGGTATGGTTCCTAGGCTATACTGACGAATTATATGCCGTCTGGAAAAGTTATAAGAAATCCTCAGTAGTGTATATAGTGTAGTAGTGAACGTAGACTGGGCTAAGTTTGTAGGTTTTTGTCCAAGTTCATAAAACAGATGAGAAACCTCGAGGAGGATGGTGAAAGTAATGAGCAAAATAACTGAAGGATGCAGTAAAGCTACAATGGGAAATAAAATTTAATGATTCAAGCTAGTGCAGAAAGCAAGCACGGGATTGGAATTAACTCCTTCTTTGTAAGCTCGGGCAGCTAGCTAGGTACTCTACTCTTCTGTGGCTCTTCTGACTACAGTCAACCGTAGTAGGTACTGAGCTGTCTTTGTGGTTTGTTAAA
Source organism: Novacerus sp. FZ-2019 (assembly GCA_036851875.1). NCBI lineage: Eukaryota > Metazoa > Arthropoda > Collembola > Entomobryomorpha > Tomoceridae > Novacerus > Novacerus sp. FZ-2019. The sequence goes on from JAAXYV010000416.1 coordinate 11,916, forward strand.
GGAACGACCAGGGCGCCCTGTGGAAGACAGGCATTAGAAATCTTATTATGCTAAAGGTTTATTATTATAGTTGGTTATAGTTTCGTCATCGGGCTAAATCCAGTTGCGTGCCGGCGCTCAACTTTACCAGATTATTATCGGGACTACTCAGAAAACCTTGGTGAAAAATAAAGTGAATCCAAGTAGATTTACTACTACCACATGGTGGCAATTAAACCACACTTGACTTGACTGACTGGATCAGTCCAGACAAAAATTAAGTACCTCCTAAACTAGTTACGTACAAAAAACATAAAGCTTTATAACTAACACTGTTGCATTAAGTGACTTATACGAATACGACCAAAATGAAAAGACAATATCCTTTTATAAAATTAAGTTTTTTGATTTTCTGTACTTTTACATTGACTATATGCCCAAGACGAAGCCTTTTTATATCTCTCTTGCTGTATTCTACTCTGCATTAATTTGCAGTCTTGACCTCTTGATCTTTATCTTACAGATCATTTATCCTTGCTGTTTAAACTTATTTAATAGTGTGAGTAT
>JAAXYV010000417.1:0-12460 GCA_036851875.1 Novacerus sp. FZ-2019
AATCAGATGCAGTATGACTATGTGCCTACCTGTCTGACTTAAAGTTGAGTTGAACCGGTTCAGGATTCAGGATCAGTGTTCCAGTATTTTACAACTTCCTTGACACTGCATCTGTATGTTTCGTTACGCTGGCTCGTTTTAATGACCTCTTATTCCAATGTTGATAGACAAGAAGATGAGCCGCTTCTTTTTTTAGAACTCGAGATGGAGATGGCCGCCATGCCATCCCATCGAGAGAATCACCATCGGACAGAAGCAGTATGCAACCGAGGAATAGGTCGCTGAGCTTAATTTCCTTCTGACGCCATGATCAACCAGAATCCACCATATACATATATACATATATCCATACACACACTCTGTCTGCAGTCTGTATTTGGTACTTATACAATAACTCTAGTGAAGTACATACGACGACTCGACTCGGTATTCTACACTCTACAACAGAACCTTGAGACGATAAAATCACCCTTAAAAACTAAAAAGCTCTTTAGTATATCCCATTCCCATCATTCCTCCCTTCCTTTCCCTTCTTTCCTCTTCTTGTTACTTTTTCCTTTTGTTTTTTGTTAGAATAGATTAGATTGGTCTGGATTGGAAGCTTTGTTCCCCTCTCTCCTCTCCTCTTTCGTCTTACCTATACAATTTGCATTATCAGATGAACAATTTATGATTGGGGTTCGGATTAGAATACTCAGTAATACTCACCGTGCACGAAGGAGTAATAACAGAGTTAGAGAATATTTTAGTCGGAATGGGAATGGGGCTCCATTATGGGAGCGTACAAGAAAACATGTATGTTGCAGTTAAATGAATCAATTGGTAAGTCTCGTTTCGATGCTGCCGTAGTAGTACCTAGTAGTGGCTGCTGTATTCCCATTCCCACGTACGTACCTGCTGCTCTGTGTATTTGGTATTGCTACTATATAGCGCAGCCCCCGCTGGCGAAGTGGAATATTAACAAATGCAACCCCAACGGAAAAAGATGTTCAGTAAAAGCAAATGTACAAGTGTCAAGTTCAGCGCTTGCAATAAATTCAGACCTCTTAAATCTTTCTGATATCAACGCCTATGTCTTGACATTTAAGAACAGAAACCATTTTTAATTTACAGAGTTGAAAGAGTATATATATTTTATGGTGTTGTTTTCTGCAAGTCAAACTGGTCAATAAATCTTACATAAAGGCATATCTTCATAGAGGAGTAACAATTAAATTATAGTTTACTTGCAATTTGCATGGAAAATATTTGGCAGAAAAGAAACATCTACATTCCCGCATGTGTGCTACATAAGTCGTAGTTATGTGGCATTCTGCTATTATTATCGGAATGCAGAAGTATGCTGGTTTTTTACAGAAAAATATTCGTATTTCTGTATGCAAAAACAACTTCTTATTTAACCAAATGACTGTAACATAGTAGTTGGCCATCTTGAGTTACTTTTATTGCTGCTCATATTAAGCTTAAGCCAAGTTCGTTAAGTTAAGTTTACATTTATGAAAGGAAGCCAAAGGAGTGAAGTTTCCCATGTATAGCTAAGCTCATTTACACGACTGCGTACAGAGTTTAAACAAGCCTTTTTCTATATAACATTACAGTACATATTGCTTTGCATTACGTAGATTGAACATTGAACATAACATTTGGGGATTGTGAAGTTCGGCAGTCTTGTGTACAGTGAAAATGGCATCCTTATCCTTATGAATATTTCCCCTTCCATCCTATCCTATCTACTCAGCTTAAGCCAGCAGCGGTTTCCTTTCCTTTCCCTAGCAAAATAATCCCATCTTCCCTGTGGCCTGGCGAAGTCTCTCTCCTGCTCCTGCCTGACTTGACTTGACTTCAGTTCACTCCACTCCACTTTACTTCGTTCCATCGGACTTATTTCGATCCCCCATGAAACGAAATAAATACAAATCTTTCCATGTAGATGACTAAAAGTCAAGGGGTCTACAATTTTGATTTTGGGATCCATTCTGTAGCAGAAAAAATTTATATAATATTAGGGAGTTTGCAGCCAGTTTGATATCGTTTCGAGTTTCGACTACAATTTGGGAATACTGAGATGAACTTCCTTAAGTCAAGTCAGTAGTGAAAAGCTTTTTACGTACAAATTCAAGAAAGCACAAATGTAGATTTAGTAAAGTAGAACAAGAAAATAAGTTTAATTGTGCTGATAAAGTGACCGAACTACATACAATAAATCTTCCAATTGTTTACAAGTTTCCTACTAACGACTTCTGCACACAGCCACTGCTGAAGGTTTAAGGAGGGGATTAAGTACTGATTACACTATCATCGTCAGTTCATTAGTATTCATATTTATTCATGTGATTTGTGAGTGCACGAACGGAACGTGGGACGGTATAATCAATAAATATTTATAACAGACATCACTTGGAAACATCGATTGCACAGTTGCTCCACAGCATCTAGAATCTAGACTAGATAAGTAAGAAAGAGCACACCTTAGTCAGTCATCAATACAGGATTCTTCAACCTAATATTATACCTTAATTTTATACCTAAATGTCTTTAGGTACATAGCATCCATACTCAATTCAATACTATAATACAATAAGCAGCGGAATTGCCTGCGATATAAAATACTGCATTGACTCAATTGTTAGCAGCGCAAGCAACCTGAAAGAAAACAAGTTTTTCCTTTATTTTACTGTAATTCTGGGTGGTGTTTGAGTTGGGTGTTACTGGGCTCTGCTCTCACCGTCTGTATACTACTGTTGACGTTGACTGTTGTAATTAATAATACGGTTAGCTATATATATTATTGGATTGAACCGTAAAGAAGTGAAGTGAAGCTATCTATAGTAGTTGAGGAACAAGTGCAAAGTTTTAAGGATTTTACTGATAGAAAGATAAGTGTAGTTTTTTAACTTGAGAAAATTGTGAACGTCTTCAAGTTTTCAATGATTCCATCTGCGTTGTCGTGACTCTCATGGCTGCTGCGGCTGCTCATAGTATTTCAGGTATACGGCTGATAATAATGAATAATTGTTTAGTTATAAACTTCTTCTGTAGTCTGTTCGGAATATTAATTTAAGAATTCAACAATGCAGATGATTCTGTATTGCTGAGGAATTTTGGCTTTGTTTTTACGTCATGCGTAGTGGAAAGTCGCCTGCATACAATAAAACTACTTTTTTACAATTGATTTTGATACTGATACAGAGTTATACTGTTTTTTCAGGTTTGGACGCTGCAAAATCAGTTTATAAGAGATCGAGAAGTGTAGGGTAAGTACCAAGTTTTTCTGAGCTTTAATTGTAATTAGCTATAGAGTTCAGGTGCATTTAAGAAGTCAACAGAATAATTTTAATGGTAAAAATAATGACTTTATCTTATCAGAAATAGACAGTAGTATAAACGCAATATCGTGAACTTTCACAATCTGCTTGTCCTAATTTCCTCTTTTGTGCCATTAGTGAGGACTTCACGTGGTATACCCACTGTTGTGTTTGTGCTGCTAAGAGATTAGAATAGTATTATTATACTTTGTGGAACTAAAAGATTTTATCGTAATATTATCCTGGTTGAGAGTTAAGAGTTTGAGAGTTTGTGTTGAGACTTGAAACGGTAGCACTGGCAGACAGACAGACAACAGGATAGGTAATGCACATTTAAATAATTCCAACTTCCTGCATTTCATATTCAATTTCCGAATTTCTCATTCTTGGGTTGACCTGCTCTGACTTCTGAAAATTAAAAGCTCATGTAGTTTGTCGAACAAATAATTCCATAAACAATATGTACTTACAGACAAGAAAAATAGNGTGCTCTGACTTCTGAAAATTAAAAGCTCATGTAGTTTGTCGAACAAATAATTCCATAAACAATATGTACTTACAGACAAGAAAAATAGTGCTACTATTACTATTTCATTAGGACTTGGAATGCTGTGCGTTTTTACTTGTCGTGCTTTATTAATATTGTCAATTAAGTGTTCTTAGTCATGCGACAACGTTTTAAGTTTCATTCTTAATTCGTTGAAGTGTTGCAAAACAAACCCCATAGAGATAAGCGTGAAGGCGAATAAGCTAAATTTGAACTGTCAAGTACTTCCGATGTTTAGAATAAATGAAATCAAATTAGATTTGTAATTATATGTGTTGCTATATTTTTATTTCTGTGTTGTAATGAGCATTACAATTGTAGTTTTGAGCTGTTTTTTTTATTATTTCTAGATCGGATGAGGAGGAGATTAGTGGAGCAAAGTACGCTAGAATGGACGACGAAAATATGCAAGATAAAGAACGGTTCGCCAGGTAAGATGCAATGTGAGTCTTAGGCAAGTAATACTCTAACGACGGAAAGTATTTTGTCGATTTTTGTTTGCTTCCTCATGCAGGGAGAACCATTGCGAAATTGAAAGGCGCCGACGAAATAAGATGACCGCCTACATTACCGAACTATCGGACATGGTTCCAACATGCAGCGCCCTGGCCAGGAAACCCGACAAGCTGACCATTTTAAGAATGGCTGTAGCTCACATGAAAGCTCTCCGAGGTAAATATTTGATCCTTTTGAAAGCTTATAAGTATTCTGTAAGCAATATCTTACATATAATTTAATTACAATTTGCATGCGTGTGAGAGGTTCTCTTGAAAACAATGTGAATAAACGCTCTGCTTTTCCTTTTTCCTGATTTGTAACTTACCATCTACGACCTTAAGCATTATTCTGATTTCAATGTTTCGTCTTGAAGTCTTTATTTCTTGCACAAATATTGTTGAAATGTATTGGTATAATATTATTATACTTATACATGGAATATTTGCCAGCACTACTTTTTGGAAATGTATGTGGTATAATGATGATGCAGGTACAGGGAACACAAGTACGGATGGAACGTACAAACCGTCCTTCCTTACTGATCAGGAGTTAAAACATCTTATACTTGAAGCAGCGGATGGGTTTCTCTTCGTAGTCGCTTGCGATTCGGGTCGGATTATATACTCTTCAGATTCTGTTACCCCAGTATTGAATCAAGCCCAAAATGATTGGTTTGGGTCCTGTATATTTGACCATTTACATCCTGAAGATGTGGAAAAAGTAAGAGAACAGCTTTCAACCCAAGAACCTCAAAATACTGGTCGGATTTTGGATTTGAAAACTGGAACCGTAAAGAAAGAAGGACATCAATGTAAGTTTCATGGATTACATGGACTTTTGTATTGATGCTAGTACAAATTTTAAGGCTTATAATGCTACTGTCAACTGTATAATGTGTTTTCTTTAGCATCCATGAGGCTCTGTATGGGTTCAAGACGAGGATTCATTTGCAGAATGAAAGTTGGCAATGTACATCATGAGTCCATGAATTCAGGCCATCTTAATCGACTTCGTCAGAGAAACACTCTTGGGCCATCCAGAGATGGACATAATTATGCTGTTGTTCATTGCACTGGTTATATTAAAAACTGGCCACCATCTGGGGTTAGTATGGATAGAGGTGGTGGGGATGACTCTGAAGCCCATACTTCCTCACACTGTTGTTTAGTTGCAATTGGAAGACTTCAAGTAACATCAGCTCCAAACACCTCGGACATGTCCGCTTCTCAATCGGCAGCAGAGTTTCTATCACGACATTCTGTGGACGGAAAATTTACATTTGTGGATCAGAGGGTAATGGGATTGCTTGGTTACACACCTCAAGAACTGTTGGGAAAATGCTGCTTTGATTTCTTTCATCTTGAAGATCAGACTCACATGAGAGAAAGTTTTGAGCAAGGTATTGATTGCAAGTTTATTTAGTACATGAGATTTCAAGTAGAGGAGAGGTTGTTGATTAGAATAGTTTTACATATTACTCACGTGATCTCAATCAGTGTATGTATATATGTGATGTGACAGCGTTAAACTAAGAAATCCTTATTTTGCTATATTTGAATTGCCATATTATGGTTTTATATCGCGATTGTTAGGAAGCACCAGTGTATCAAAATGAGTATGGGTTTCATAATTGCGTAAACCTTATCTAAGTGTTTTACGAGAGTTTTGTGTGGCTTTTAATTTTCGCCGTTAGCTCAGCTGAGGTGTTTGTTTACGTTCCATACATCTATTCAATTGTTGCATGTTGTTTATCAAAATCTAACTTAAGACACCTAGACAAACACGGATACTAACGGAATCCGGGTAGTTTACACACATTACCTTACCTTTTCTGACCATTGTTTGCGTGATGATGTGATTCAGGTAGGAAGGGAAAGGTAGGTAAGGTGGCTTTATTCATTCTAGTGTGATGGTAAAATCTTATCGCATGGTAAGGTGTAGTATTGTAGTGTATCATGGTTTTATGTGTCGTTCTGTGTGCTTAGGAGTTGTCATGTCATGCCACTGCATTGCCATGCTATATTCTATCATGCCATGTCCCAAAAATCTGAACTTAAGCATTTAATTTTTGTTTGTAAGAAAAACACGAAACTTCTTTAATTTTCAGTATTATCCATCATTCACAGCTGTAACCTACGATAAGAAAATGGCATGACTTACAATTGTTGTCTCGTGCTCATCTCTCTAAACTTTAACGATATGACTGAAACACATACTCACTTATACGATTACTTTAGACATGACTTTCGCAGCTACAGTACACCTTGTCAATTTGTAAACTTTATAAGTGACATGTATTGTGCAATTCTAAAGCTTTGACTTTAGGTAATATATGTCCTTGAAATCAATTGTAAACGAAGAAGATATATTATTGGCTAGAAAGATCAGAATGCTAATGAGAGGGTCATTCATGGAGCGTTATAAAATTGCATACTCTCTTTTACTGTATTTTTATATTTTTTTAAAGATCGTAATTTAAATTGTACATTCACATAGATTCCGTCTTTTTGTGAAGCTATAATAAATTAAGATATAAATACAACGATGTGTATTTGTACAAAATGTAACAAAAAAGAAACGAGGTTCGCTTTCAGGTATGGATAAAGAGATCATTTCGTGATTGATATAAATATGACATTTGACACGCTACCGTTTCTGAAAACTGATTAAGATGGACTACTGATAAAAGTTTCCAAAATGCTGCAAAATTTTGTGCAAGCAAGTACTATACAATTTAAAACTGTTGTAAGTAATATATAACCACAACAATTTTACTAAGTTTAATATTATTAGCTGTTATATGATTGGAGAGGTAGATTTAGGTTGCGTGAGTTCATAAACTTAGTTCTGACTTATTATGTTTTTGATTGCAGTGCTGAAGTTGAAAGGGCAGGTGATGTCGGTAATGTATCGGTGTCGAGCAAAAAATCGAGAGTGGGTTTGGTTACGAACATCCGCTTTCGCCTTCCTCAATCCATACACGGACGACGTCGAGTATATCGTTTGCACGAATACATCTGCCAAGTAAATTTTTCGTTTTATACTATACCTATTTTAGCTAACGTTCACTTATTACACACCCTAAATGTAAAATGTATTTTAGTGCATTGACTATATTCTTTATATTGAAGTACATGCATTGTACATGTGGTAGTACATTGTAATTATTATATGTATTTTACTCTTTACCCCTGTATATGCTCCGGCACTTTTCCTATTGTTTGTTTGTTTGAGACCAGATCATTATCAAAATGAAAATGCCTCTCCTTTTGATACTATGAATTTAGTTGAATTCAATAAGTGAAATAAAGTCGTTCTTGTAACCAGTTCTATGTTCTAATGCAACGCAGTATATGAATTAAGCAGGTAGATATTCGATGCGAGATGTAAGGCAAAAGTTCAACTTAGTCATAACTTCGTGTGCTTCAATTCTAGAGCTCTGCAACATCCTCACGATGGTACCGGCACAGGGGAGAATAGTAACCCGGCTGACCACACTGTTGCTCAGACATTTGGCGCTCAGCCTGGACTGGATTATTCCATGCAACGCTCTCCTCGTGATGCTCTTTATCCTGCTCATATGGTTTCTTCCCATATCCAAAGTAATTAGAATTTAATAAATTAAAGATGTAAAATTCAAGCACAAAGCTTGTCCAACAAAAGATTTATAGTAGTATGCTGTCATTGGATGTGTCAATCAATGTGGTAATTAAAGCCAGATGGAATAATAAATGTCCCTCGTTTCATTTGCGAGAGATTATGGCTCTAAGAAAGAATGCTTTAAGATTGATAAACTTTGCAAATTCTCGCTTGATGGGTATGCATAAAATGCGTAAATCTTCACTGCATTGTATATTGTATATATATAATATATCCATGTGCAGACTGTGAATGATGTACTTACTTATCACATGCTAAACCGGAATGGAATGAAGTGGTAATTGCAAATTCCATTCCTGCGATTTACCATGTCAATAAATATCGTCATTGGATTTTTCTTTAATTTTCTCATTGATTTCTGAATCGATTCTAGGTACACGGACAGGTAGTGCAAGCAGCTATAGTAACTATGAGGGCCAAAGTAGCTCTCCAATCAGTTACAACTCGCCGGCTCAACCAGCATCCAATGCAACCGGATCTACTGAGTCGCCTGGGAGCGTCTTGAATCGCATCCCCAAAGCCAATACCAGCCCAACTCCAGGACAAGTTGCATGGAGCCAAGCCTCTCAGCACATCAGACAAGTATGTTTGAAACAAGACATATTCAAAATACTTCAACGTCAAACCTTGTTCAACTCTGTCTCTTTCTATATACTTGCTAGTTTCTGACAAATTTTACTCCTTTGCTCTCATCTCGATTTTGCAATATGACAAGTTACAACAAGCCGGAGTAGTAGACAAGACATGACTTTTTTAATTCATATAATTTGTATGCAAGTATTATATGCTGCCACCAAGTTTTCAGGCACCAACTAAACAACATAAACTTAGCGTTTTGCTGCCGTCATTCTTCGACACTCATTTTTTATTTTATACCTACTACATGTAAGGTTTATGACGTATATGTACGTGGTAGTAGTCGACTTAAAATCATAGTCAGTGTACTTTGGTTTTATCTGATAATATATATAGAGAGAGTAGAAATGAGATTGAGAGTCTTGCGGTGTAGGCAATGTAATATTGTAGTGTCAGGTTTGGCCGGAGGCTATATTGTAGCAGTCTCAGTCTTAGCAGAGAATAAAAGGGTAACTTTATTGGTATGCTTTCCTTTTCCCAATGGCTGTGTGTATGACTGCTTTGTTGATGATAGTAATGATGAATAATTTTTTGCCTGGATTTTGATTTTTCTCTTACAGTCGGGATCAGAGGGTTACCAACAATACAATCAAATGAGTCCTTCGAGGTCACCCAGTGGCCCGACATACACTCAACTTAGTGGCGGCTCATCCAGAGCCTCCAGCGCCGTCAGTGCACCCGCACAGGGCAATTCTTATCATCCACCTCAATCCACTGCTCCAGGTACTACTGCTTCGTATGCTTTACTTGTACCTGCAATTTAAGTAGAAAAAATGTTAAGTGAAGTAATATGTATAGGATAGGTAGTTGAAAGGGAAGTTTTTATTCACTTCGGTTATGGAGTCATTGCGACTGTGAGGAGAGTGAAGTAGTAGGTAAGGTAGTAGTAGCAGAGAAAGACCTTTTCAGTTCTTTGTGCTTTGTATCGCTCGTTCACTTAACTCTTTGCTTAGTTGAGGTGAAGATGTAAGATACATATTTTGATTGCAGGCAGACAGAAGTACTGCTGCATATATAGGTAGTATAAAACATTTCAGACATGATCGTCGACATCGTGATCAGATCAGATTTTAATAGGTATGCAGCAGTGCGAGAGAAGCGATTCAATGCAACTGCGCTCAGCGGCTCTCATCTCATCTTCTATGAAAGGATTTGCTCTGCTACCTCTTCTATAAGTATATTATCGTTATCGTTATATGCATACTGCATACTCGGCTTCGCTTTATTGTGCATGCATAAAGTGTACAATTGGATAGGATAATTTAAAGAACCCTAGTAGTAAGGTTTTACTTCGAGTGGAATGAGAAATGGATCAGAATCAGACAGCCACAGAAGATAAGATGCAGAGAAGCAAATATTTAACGCATACAGCTAGGTATATGTTAGAGTATATGGTGGAACCAGTACACCATAGGTGGCGCTGTTGTCCTCAATGTACATTCGTGGGAGACATATTAACATTTTAACCTAGCCTTTAACTTTTTATCTTCATTTTTTTTAACATTGTGTATCATATTCCAACTTTGAATGCACTGTAGAGAATTATTTAATTACTTTAGTAGTAATTCTTTTCTCAGTGATATTAATAGTATGTTAAATTTATTTCAGGAATGTGGCAGTGGCAAAATTCTGGTGCAGCCCCAGATGGAACACCAACCAACGCTCCAAACCCAACGGTTTCAGCTCCCACCGGGCCAACAGGCCAGCCACAAGGTACTGGAGAACTTCAAGATATGCTTCAAATGCTAGATCACCACACGGCCACAGCGCCATTTGAAGATTTAAATATGTTCAATACCAACTTTGAATAACCTAGATCTAATAATTAATAGCAGTTTTATAAACAGTTAGAATAATTTATTCAAGAAGACGAAACGAAGGTATATAACTTCAGATTGTTAGTTGACACAAGTAATTATTACACTACACACCATAAAATAAGATGCATCAATTCTATGAAATTATAGTTGAAGTTATGAAAGATACTTACTTAAAAGTTACGATTATTATTATTATTATATTATTATTATTATTATTATTATTATTTGTAAAGATAACTGTAGAAATGTAAGTGTAAGCGATTAGATTTGCAAGAACAGGTGCAATTTTAAAATATGAAGGATATACAGAGAAGGAAAGGAAGGGTTTTTAGGGCTCTGTGATGATTCTCGTAGTTTTTAAACATCTATATTTTAGGTTGAGTTAGTTTTAAAATAATTTTAATCCAAAAGGTGATTAAACGATTTGTTTTGTACAGTGAGGGCGCAAAAAGAATGATTTCAGAATTCCTGATGATAAAGCTAATAAAATACGTAGCAAGTTAGCAGAGACAAAATGATTTCATGGTCTGTTTGCCACAACTGAGTTGTGATGGAACTGATGGATTTTATTCTCATTTGCAAAGTAAAGTTAGTTATGTTATCGACTTGAACGATTATTCAGTCAGATACTGCTTATACTGCTTTGTTTGAAAATGAAATCCTGTTTGTAGTTATAATATAAAGAGTGCATTTAAAAGTGGGAATCATAATATCGGAAATGCAAGGAAAGACGAAACATTATTATGTAGTTAGGGTATAATATACTTAAGGTATATTTACGTGTATTATCCCGGTATATCTATCTGTCTATAATCTACACACTAAATCTCTGGTTTTGCATGTTATTTTAAATGGTACATGTGTTTTTGGAAATGTGTACGTGTATAGGGGAACAAAATATTATTAGCAGGCCGTCATATCAGTATCTATATACGTTTAAAGGACTTCCCTCTATAGGATTTGGGTGCAATTTTGTAAAGCTATTATCTATGAAGACTAATAACTACATTCATACCTACACATTAGACATTACTTTGTCTTCGAACAGCGTATAGTATACTTGTGTATACAATTAGTTTACCGGTTAGAACCAGTTAAATTGAATTATTGTGAATTAAGAGAGGTGAAGTGAATGTGAACTGTGAAGAGGAATTGCCATCCATGTCTCTATACTAGTTTACCTTTAATATACTATCCTATCATCAACAATTTTACTGTAAACAAGGAAAAGTTATCCTCTTTATCTTTATCGTTATCATCATATCGTACAATATACCAAGTAGGAACGTACACATTATCCTATTCATGTGCTATTAATTCCTGCAAGTGCAAACATACAGGCATCATTTCTGTTATAATTATACCGGCATTATATTTTACAAAGAGTTTACACACTCGGTCGCACATACAATAGCCATTTCTCCTCCTCCTCCTCGATAATATTCACAATACCACCACCACTCCTATCGAATCCTATCTATATATCTACTCTAAATATATATTTACGGAAGCATTAGCAGCAAATAGATAATACATTATTATTATTATGTCATCCTATGAATTATGATTAGGCATTGATAAAAACATATCAATTCTACTCCACGAAGCAAATTAATATTTATCCAATTGAAAATGCGCGCAGAATTAGAAAGGCAATTGAAATGAATCAATTGCTGTAGGTACTTGAAAAAGGAATCATTCAATTTTAATCTCATATTCTAACGTAAATTGAATGATTACGATAGAAAATAACTTTATTCACTCATATCATGTGCTTGTCATTCAGTAGAAACCGCCGACATATCGGAAATCTTCAAACCTATGTACTAATAATCCTTAGAAAGAAATTGTGCAAGATTCTTGGGAAAAGAATAACACTATATTGTACAGTACATAATAGTACATAGTACATACATTACATACACCGGAGGTTGCGTGAAAAACAACTCCACTTTTAAAATAAGATTTTAATCTCTGACTCTGACTATAGTATA
>JAAXYV010000418.1:0-12459 GCA_036851875.1 Novacerus sp. FZ-2019
CACCTTACCAAAATCAGAAGTCGACTTTTAGTGATTAAAGTCTATATAGCCAAGAACCATATAGCAAGCACGAGCTATATGCCTATTAATCTCACTAAGTCGACTTCTGATTTAAGTAGGCGAATCTTCAGTATGATTTTGGCCGCTCAGAGAGTATGGCCTAAGTACCATATAGCGAGCCACAGTTACGAAAATCACATTTTTTGTTACAATATTATGGAATTATCAAAAAATGCAGATACGACGTGTAGGCTCTTCAACGTCGATATCGTCTTGAACTCTGAAAAAAACTCTAATACACTATAGTTAATTCAATAACGGTAACATCATCTTAGGTATATAGGGTCCTATAAAAGCCGAGTTTGAGGATATGGTAGACTTAGTAAGTTAGGGCGAAGGACTAGTATTTACTAATATTAATCATTTCTTCAGGGCAGTGAGGACTGAAAACGTGAACTTATTACACCCTAATTCGTTTTTAGATTGCTACACGGGATAGACTGCGTTCGTTATGCCATACTAAGTTACCTAATTTGTAATTCCACGACCTTCAATAATTAGTGTGCAGTTACCCCGTGGACTAGGTTACGGCGAACGCGTACAATTATTTACTAATCCAGTGTCTCTATGGTGATGACCTTGGTCATCCAATAGTTTGCCAACACTATGCGGACTAGGTGGCTTACTAAGCATACATTATACACTTCTCAGTCTGTGACCTGTATTGTGTAGGCTAATGTCTTCAGGTCACAAGATTTTTGTTTAGCTTTCCCAGCTTGGCTGGATTACCTGCAATGGTACCTATGTTATCTCATATTCGTATGTATAATTGCTACAAAATAACTACAACCAAACAAAAGACGTTTACTAAATAAAACTAAGCAAAATATTTTGTCTGTAGAAGATAATCATTAATTGTGAACTGTTCGCCTCCGCCTTCAAACCCAAGGTCATGTGTCACTAAGACTAGAAATAACTAACCATCTCAATTACAAGCAGCCAAAGATATGTTAGTGGCGAATAAGTCGTTTTCGAAAGCGAATAAAATAAACCCTCTAGCTGATTGGCTGTTGTAGATAAATGTAGGAATATTGAATGTGAAGACGTGTAATGGGTCCATAAACGCAGATGTGTGTATTTCACATACCTATTGAATATAGTATAGGAACTGCTTACATGGAAACTACGAACTCCTTGACATTTAACATTCCTACCATTTTTCTATTGCCATTCAATTCAGGCGAGAGGGTCAATTTTTCATATTCGCCACTAACATATCTCAGGTTGCTCACAAGTAATATTGTCAAGTAAATATAAACGTAATATAAGTATAAAACAGTAAATTAAAATGAACTCAATAATTTTTTGTACCTTCCTCAGCTTTCTGTTCTTTCAATGCCAACTAACTACACTATACACATTTTACTGGTAAGTTTCTATCACCACAATCTTTTACTTTGAGATCAAATATATTAAATTAAAATCTCAAGAGATAGATCACAAAGTTTCCATTAAATTACAATCATTTAATTGATTGCTGATTGCTGATGCTTATTGATTAATAGTTAATTTGTATTAGTTTCGATCCCACTAATACAGGAATCGTCCCCATTCTCGAGATAAAAACTATTCACTGTGTAATCTACGTAACCATTTGGTAACCCTAAGCTGGAGTTGAAGAAAGCCTTACATACTTGTCTTGAACTTTGACGCGAGTGTAATTGAGGAAGGAAATACTTAATCGTCATTGTTCTAAACTGAGACATTTTGGATCGCTTCCTTTTTACTGAACATTGTTTTACATTTGCTAAAATAAATTCTCTTTCTTTTTTTCGATCTCCGAGATTACGGAATAATTCAAAAACGGCTTGACGATCCTCTGGGTTCCATTCCACACATTTGTTTTGACAGTTAGGTTTACAAGGAATCGGACGAATTTCTAAGGGTTTAGTTCGTTTTCTTTTCCAAATTCGTTTTTTTGGGAGTATTGGAGTTAACATCATATTTCCAATTCCTGTTGTGTCTGTCATTAATGATACTGGTAATTTAGGTTGCAGTTCTGACTCGCATATAGTAGCTTCATTCACACCTTCACCTACATTTTTAATTGATCGAGTATTTTTTTGCATAAGTGTTTGCCATTTCTTTGAAGGTGGCCGCACGCGTTCCAATGTTGCTACATAATTATGGAACAATAAATTTGTAATTAAATAATGCTTAAAACTCGTGATACTGTTATCTAAACGCATGTTATGAGTTATAGTTTCTTCATACTTGGATTCACTGGTTGCCTTTTGCGGAATTTCAATGTTTTTAAGCACCGTTTAAACTTCATTCGAGGTCGAGAAACATTGTTAATAGTAATTTCTGAAGCCTTAGAACTACAACTGGTGAGTTGTAACATCGAGTTTGAGGACAACGATAATAATCCCGAGGAGTCATCATCACTGTCGTCAAATTCAGGATCTTTGGTTTCATTCAGAACCACATCAGAAAACACAATATCAGTGTTATCTTCTAGCCTTGTATCGATTTCCCCAACGTCTCCGAGTACCACATGGTGATCTACTTACAGAACAAAAATTAAGTTAATGCTTAGAATTTTTTCATATACCGTCATAAAAGATTATTTAGCAACAATGACAAGTTCACCACAAAATTTTAGTTCATTATTTTGGCGCGAACTTTCTTCAATTTCACAAACTGCAAGTGGAAATATTGACTCTAACTCATCGGATGAATTCTCTTCATATGTACGTTGTTGGATTTCCTGTAACTGTTGTTTTATGTCAAACCCTACATGAAAATTGCTAACAATTAATCAGTTTCAACTTTGATGAAAAGAAGTATTAAAAAAGAAACAAATATTTTGATGATTTAGTAACTTCCTTACCAAAGGTGTTTAATATGTATGTGCCCAACACAGTTCTCCATTGCACTTCTTCTTTGAACCTCTCCTTGTACACACTTAATTCTTGTTCAATTGCATGAAACTTCCGTTCACAATCTGGATGCATTGTTAACTCACACAATGAGCACATTGCACAGAAAATTCAAACTATTCTATGAAATTCATTAATTAGCTTTGGAGTTAAAATATCTTATCGTCAAGAGTTCAATTTTATTCCTACATCGCGTATTCAAATCTAATACAGTTCCCGCGGCTCTCTGACTTTCATTCGCTACACTTTGATTCACCAGAAAAATCTTCGATTGTCAACTGTGACTGTGAATCTTGTTGTGTTGTTGTTTGTAAATAAGTTTGTAAGTGTATATGCGGTTATATCAGTCAGATTGATTGGTTAGGCTCCGGTACACCTCTTATAATCTAGCACGATACATTTTTTTGAACTATTAAATCTGATGACGGGTACTTCTTCCGGAAGCCATTCAGACATTCCAGATTTTTGCTATAAATAAGCATGCTTTTAATAATAGGAAAAAAGACAAGCAAAAACTGGATAAGTTATAGCTAGCTTAAATTGTGGGCTTTATTGGTGTGTGTGAACTGGATTGAGAGCATATAATATAGCTTCTATAAACGTTTTCTTTCTCATTGTATATATTTTGTTATAATTATATTATGTACTTCAAGCATTAATTAGATTATTTGGGCCTGAGCTGAATTCATGAAAAAAACAACACTTACCTAGCTCACATTATGTTTTTCGTAATAGAGTGAATCGATCGATAGGATGCCTGTTAGCTTACTGGAATAAAACCAGAACAATTTGACAGCTTACTAGGATTAGGTTGACGGTAAAAGTGACAGCATTATAAATATTCATATAGTATATATGAGTAGAACGCCATGTTATATAGAGTGCAGCGCAACATGCAATTAGGGAAATAAGTGTCCTACACCCGCTCGAGAAGGCTATGAAATTATTTTGTATTTTGTTCTATTTTCGTTTTTACTACTGCTGCATATACACTCCGGTTTTTATATATCTGTTGAAAACAGCATTTAATTTAATTCAATACATGAAATTTATTCTTAATGCGAATTGTGTTTTGGTTTATAGTAGTTTTATTGTTTGTATGGTAGATATCGTAGAAACGATAAAGATGAATACATACTTTACAATTCACATAAAGGCATAATAACGAAATCAGTTACAAACTGATAGGGTGCATTTTCCCAATAGTTTCCGTAGCTGTTAAGTATAACATAATTACGTTCTGTATTATCCCAATGAGGATGACCCAGTCCCCAATTTGTATACGTCAATGCTTCTCCATTCGTCATCCAGTAAAATTCATTTTCAGAGAAAATATCAGTTGCAGATAACCAACAACCACGCCTTCCTCCCATTCCTAAAGATGTACAGTAACAGTTAAATTATGATACAACATAATTTGATATCTGTAATATGTAATCAACCAACACAGCAACATAATAATATAATGTTCATACCCTGTAAGAATTGAGAGACCAGAGTATGTTGTTCAGCAGATGTAACTCTAGCCAATTTCATAAAACTTGCTTGACAAAAGTTTAATGCCTCGACCCAGTTCATCTGCAAATAGAAAATTTCATTAACGTAAATCACTTAGTCAAAAGTCATGAACTGGCTCTTGACACCGCTTAGGTTACGAACCATATGCTGAAGTGTAAAGCATCATCATATTTTACTTTGGATTACTGTAGGTAGGTTGACACCCTATTATTACATCTCATTCAACGCTATATTATTACATTGACAGCGACACTAAGTGCTGATTTCCATTTTGACGTTCAATGTTTTGCCTTTCAAAGTTTCAATTTTGATACCCATTCAAATAAACGAATATGTGTGAACGAGTGAGTTTTATAAGCTGCAGGTTGAGCTGAATAAGTTATCTTATACCAAAGTATACTCTGCCGGCCCAAAGTATAGAATTTTTAAATCATCGTAATAAACTAAATATTTCCTTCTTTGTGATGAGACTATTCGTATCACAGAGAAGTGAGTGACATATACCATTTTGATTGAATTCAGTTAAAAGTTTCGTTATATTGTGCGAAAATTACTGTGTAATTGTTACATGCCTAATAATGCTATATTAGATTTATAAACTATTTTAAGGAATTCGATTTTAGTAAATACAATTAATTATATAATATAAAAATAAATATATTTACTACTTATCAAAACTTGATTTTTTTTTTACTTTTTGTGTAGTAATCTTCCCTTGAGTAGTATTAGTATCTTTATGTGATACGCGGGGGAAACAAATAAATTATGTTTTTTTTTACAGAATATCACGTTAATAAAGAATCTCTATTAATCATTCTGCCTGTTCTATCGCGCAATGGGTTCAAGCGTCAGATCCACTTCAATATACAGAATAATTCAGATCGATCGAATTTGTAACCATTTTCTAATTCAATCTAAGTTAGCAACAAACTATATAGACAGAATGCCACAAGTTGAAAAAATATACACTTACGTGTGCATCTTCAGTGAAGAAATATTTTCCATCTATGAATCCAATAGTTGTTAATCTACTACCGTTGATATGAGCATACGATTCTCTGGTACTGGTTGCGTCAATAGCTCTAAATGAATCTAGAGATCAAAATCATTTTTGTAGTACCTAAGTGCTAAATTTTTAAACCTTACAATTCCTTTAACTTTAAAACAATGCTAATTTGAGTATATTATTGAGCACAACATTTACCCGTATCTTGCTTAATTTCACTTTCAGTCAAAACCAAATTTGAACTGCAAAATAAAATGAGAATAATTGTATATTCCATTTTGTTTTCTGTTGGCTCACAACTCAATATTAGAAGCAGCAATAATTTTTCAATCGATGTCACTCATAAGAGACACTCTAATCCTAAATGATTGTATGTCATTGTCATATATGAGTCTTTTATCTTCAATATTCATATAAAAATAACTCTATACACTGCAGTAATAGTTATCATGCATTTACGGTATAATCATGCTATCGCTAAAACTGTCATTCTATGTCATTATATGTGACATTGTGGGTGCAGTTTTGTCAGTTACATTATTACAGACAGCTATTGTTAATGTACATGATTAATATAAGTAGATGATTTCGTTTAAATAATTTTGTGATTAATGAAGACCAGTTTCTTGATAATATTTACTCAAAGTTTTCTGTCATATGCATTCAAGTTTTGCTGTACAATAAGCAGTAGGTGACACTAAGACAAGAGGAATTCAAACAAAAATGCTATGATACATTCAATTGTTTTGATAAAATTAAAACCATAATTCCAAAATCTAAAGAATGACTGATGAATCAGGGTAACTAAAATAATTGGGGTGATAGAAGTAGAATTTAAATTTTATTCAATTCTTTCAATTAAAAGAAAACTCTAATCTATAGTCATGAATAAAGTGAAAAATGCATACGGACCGATAGATAGTCTGGCAGACACAAAAGCAGGAATAAAATTTAGTCGCAGCAAGAGTCAAACAAGAACTTGCTCTTACTTTCTTACAGTCTGTGAGCAAATTCAGTGCAGCAGCAGGTTGCAGTCTAACATTAAGAACTGCTTCTCTTCTCTTGTCTCAAACTTACGTCGAATTGAACGCTCTACATCTAAATGAAGCTGAAGCCGTACAAACGGGTGAGCAGACAAAAAAAACAGAATAACCTTCAGGACAGCAGAAGTAGAAATGCTGTCGTACCACAATTTGGTTCCTTGGATGTAAAAAGTGTCTGATCGGCATGTGAGTTGAGTACCTGTTTGGTGTGACTGCTGTATATATATATATACATCATTTCCTAAATACCAGTAACGAACTAGTAACTGGAAGGTTTTTCAGAAGCTATTCGCGTAAATTTTGAATGAAACGATTCCAAATAAAAGAAAAATTGTAGAATTCATAGGAACCTGCCGCAGCATGTTGCCAAGAAGGGTATCACATATGTACTATTACACGTAAGTTGAATTTTCCGTCCCAGCTTTAATTTATATATATATACATTCAATATATTCTTAATATAGTTTTTCCCAAGACTTAAGTTATTGATTTCTTAGGTTTCCTAGGATGGATTATCGGCTGCTTATGTCAATATGTGTATTTAGTTTGGTAGTGGCTACAACTTTGGGTAAGATAGACTTTCGTAACAAAAATTGGGATAAATGGTAAAACTAAATGATTCTTCTCTATATATATAGTGATAATAACTGTTGGAGGAAAGCCATTGAACGAGGACACAGAACAAGAGTTTTCAAATCAGAAGTTGAAATTGTCTGAAACTAGTGTTCCTTTGGAATTTGATGCTGAGAATTCGAATTCAGTTAGTGTTTCTGAAATTGAAACTTACTTTCTGGAAGGCAATGCAACTACATACGTGCCATTTGAAGGTTTAGGATCCTCCAACAAAAGTATGCTAAAGGAAATTACACTGAGGTTTGTTAACCTTAATGCCAAGTTATTCACAGAAGTTTTACAAGGATGTTTAAATCTAAAATCCATTGCATTGCATCGTGTAAATCTGATCAACGACGATTTTCAGCGGGTGTATTTACCAAACTTGATTGAGTTCAGTTTCGATCGAACTATTGGTTTTCATCAACAGTACCGAGATTATGTAAACTTAACTACGGCGGATCAAATTGAAAAAATGCTGTTCTTTGATAAAATGAAAGAGAAAATGGATCTGCCACATCAAATATTGACGTCTAATGTAGACTTAACCTTAAGACTAGACGGCTGGACTGTACTTTGCATTAAGAACGGAAATGATATTGTCTTAGCGTTGAGCTATGCTAGTGAAATTTTGAAAAGTGTTCCACCTATGGAAAATTCTCTGGTAGAAAATTTGACGCTGACTGAGTGTTTTATTTCTCAATCTGTCATTCCCAACCATGTGAAGTATCTCAATTTGTATAACGTAGGGGTGAATGACGGGAGCGTGACAAACATATTAAGCTCAATGTCCCAACTCACATATTTGTTTCTTGAGGCACCAAGAACCATAATTGAATTATCACATCTTCCTAAAACTTTGAAAGAAATATCCTTCAGTTCTGTGAACATGAGTTACAAGACTGGTGACAAAGTGTATGCTGACTTAATAGCTTTTGGTTCCATCTCAGAACCTAATATTATAGAAAATTTTGATTTAATATTTGTTAATGCAAAAAAAATAGCTATATTTGAACTACAAGGAAGTCAACATGATTTATTGAAAAATATACTTAGAACTAATGTGGAGTGGATATTTTTTGAAAAGTTTGAAAGAAAACGGGAACAGCAACTAACTCAAGTGGAACAAGATATTGAATCTTTGCTTACAAATTTGAAACTTAGTTCAGATGATGAACACTTCCTACTAGAGAAAAATAATGGGTTTTGGAAAGGAAGGGGTGTAAGCAAATTAGAAATATTCAAGTTTCGTTATAATTTATTAGGGTGGGAAAAATTTATCACATTCGATTCTTACCACGAGTTAAGTAATGCCGTGTACTTATAGTGGTTATAAACCCTTTTGATTTAATGATCCTTTTACATTCTACGAAGATAGATAAAATATATTTCTAACAAGACATTCTACATGAAAAAAATATCATTAACAGTTTGAAATAGGTGAGCGAACCTAGCATTAAAATATACAACTCTTCTGAATACGTATCAGTTTTGCAGTGTACTGTCAGTGCAAACTATCATAAAAATTCGTACAAATTATTTCTTGTGAATGTCCATAATCAACTCGTGACATTGTCAAACCACACCTAAAACCTTTTCAGGCTTAGGATATACTTATCTAAACAACTACACATTTACGTCAAAACTTAAACGCCTGCTAGTAGCTGCCATGAAACCTACTAGTCGCATCGAATACATAAATCTACTGACATAATGTATTATAAATATCGAATGTAAATAATTGTAAAAAAAATTCTTGATTAAAATCAATAAAGTACAAGTCAAACTGTAAAATTCAAACAACCAGTTTCATTTACAATTTTCGCTGAAATATTAATTTTGTATCGCATTTATGGCTTTAGCATATTTTAATTGCATATGAAGTCAAAAGATAATTCACTTCCGCACCGACATTAATATTTTGCTGTACAAAACTAAATATGATCAAGAAATAATTCTAGTTCTATCTGCTGCACGGTAGGCTCTGTGTCTTTCTCTATCTCGTTCACGTATCTGTGCTTTCTTTTCTTCAGATAAGCGAGCTCGGTACCGCCTCTTGTACTCTGCATCCGTACCACTTAGCAAAGTTCTGGAATTCCTTTTTTCAAGTTTTAATATGAAACCTATTGTACAATAGAGAATTTTTGAATCAACCAAGAGACAACAATAAATTCACACAGTAACTAAATTATCACATTATGATTAAAAATATACCTGAATGAAAAATCCCAGACTTGGAATCCGTTATTCCAGTAGGTCCGTTTACATTTTCAGACTTCACATATGCTTCGCCCATATCAATATCACTAGTATCATTCTGGTCGGTTCTGTTTGGGAGCTCCACTGTCCCACAGGTTTCCTCGTACCCTTAAAGAATATGGGAAGAATGGGTGTTGTTTAATTATTGAATAATATACTAAGCAATATCTAAGCTCGAATGCATGCGCAGTTGGTTCGCCCCCTACTCCCCCCCCCCGCCGCCACCGGGTCACAAAAGCCTCAGCCGTCATATGCAGGGTGCAATTAATTAATATTAATTGATTAAGAAAAATAGAATTAGACTTTATGACGGTAGTTTCTTTATAGAAACAAGCTTCCCCCAATTTCATAGCCATCATCTTACCACCAACGTGAAAATTATTCGGACCATATCCATTCAATTCAGGTAGGAAGGAATTTTCCATTTTTATTGGAGCGCTGCGGTTTCCAAATGAATTTGCCACAAGACTAGTATGAGTGTGAGATTGCAGATGTGGATGCTGTAAAGCTGAGTTAGATACATGAACATGAAGTTGAACATCTGGACTGACTACAAGTTCTGGATTTATATGATCCGAAGCAATTTTTTCTTCATGACCAATTGTGATTTCGTCCTGGTGAGATTTTGCGGTTTGCAACTGAGTGGAAAATGAATTATTTGCCACTTCATCTATCGTTTTACTAATTGGTTCAAAATGGGGAACACTTGAAGTTGTGAGTTGTACTTCGTGATCAACAAGATCACAAGGGGACCCTGGAAGTTCATTTTCAAATCTAATTGGTATCTCAACCTCAGTCTCATTTACTTTCAATGAAACTTTAGAGCATTCCATTTCAATTTGCGAATGAATGTCGTACCCTATAGAGTAAGAAAAAACAACAATTGGACTAATTCATAACAGGTACTCTATTCGTAAATTATGCTTTTTATCTTTCCGTCAAATACATTCGTAAACAGCTATTGGTATTCATAATTGTTTGAAATCAATAATAATAAACTTACGAAAAGTTTTTAAAATCCAATCCTCAAGGTGCTTTCTCCAAAGTGCCTCCTTCTCAAATTTTAAGCGCCATGATTGCATCTCCTTTTCAACTTTTAAAAGTCGATATTCCAACGTTTCCTCGTCAGTGGACATTATTAAAAAAGTGGTGTAAGATTGGCAGTTGGCAGGAGTTGATCATTAAGATGTAAGATGACACAAAATTCAATCCACTACCGCCTAGTTTGTACTCGATCTGTGTAGTAGTTATATTTCGTTTGCAAGAAGTTTTCACACTCTGTCACAGTATTCTTTCAAGACGGATGTCGGCACACAGGTGATTCCGATACTCTCATTAATAAATGATTGCATTAAGATGTCTTATTTAATTTAGTTCTGTATTATCACTACAATCACGAAATATCGTTTTTTTATAGGCATAACTACATTAATCATTGAATATATTTCACATTGACCCGCGCACAATTGCCGAATGGTTTACTATGCTTCACGACACACGTCACTTTTCTCACGTTGCTCCCATTCCTCGATAACATTCTTCGTGCTGTTTTCTACTCAACCTCCACGTTCAAAGATATGTTTGTTTTATGACAAAGATAATTGTATATGGTCATCTGATCTGATTGTACCTATTCATTACAAATTTCTGACAGTGCTGGGGGATGGGGAATTATACATTTTGCCTTCCGACATATTTACAAACAAATATCAAACTATAACAATTATTGTATAGGTATCAATGTTGTATTGAAGAGAATTGCATTAGACACCGTATCATCCGTTTTAAAATACTTTTAAATTCATATAGATGTCCTTCCAGTGGTATTTATGGCCCGTGTTTTATCAGACATTGAGCTTGGGATTTGGCGTGGCGTTGTAGAAACAGACAGTAATAGATAATTTCGCTTTTAGTTTGTATTATTGCTTTAACTTTAGTATTTCTGGACGTATTTAATTTATGACAATTTGTACCATTAGGAATATAATGCAATCTGTTGGAGCATTATATCCTTAACCTCCTCTTTTTCAGAGCAATGTTAGGGTAAGAGCTAATAATTTTGAACTTAATTTATATCTATTCCACATGGATCCGATTATTATAAGCAGACATTCCATGCGAGGGCGGTGAATTTCTGGAATTCTTTACCTAGCATGACTACTAATAAGTGTAACTTGTATTGGAACTTTCAAGCGTGAAGTCAAAAAATTTCTAATCGACCACGAATCTTTAATGTAGCTATTAACGATTCCAACAAACGTAAAATCATTAAAATCGGCCCACTGGTACTCAAGATATTGAATTTCAAAAGGGGGAACGTTAGGCTCAATCGCCCAGTATTATGCATACATTTTAGTGATAAATATTCTTCTGAAAATAGTTTGTAATTTTTCCCGTATTAACTGAGTCAGTAGAAAACTAAGGAAAAATTAGTGTAATATTTAAAATGTGTTCTTCCTGTAATACAAAGTCAGCCGGGAAGAGATATTTCCATAATTCCCAATGTAAGAATTTATAAAATTCAGACAGTACTGTAACCTCTGAGAATTTTCACGGGGGAATTCATTATTTTAAGTGACGGAATTCAATATTAGAATTGTCCAGGACATTATTAAAATTGTTCAGGACAATATTATAATTGTTCAGGACCATTTTAGAATTCTCCAGTACAATATTAAAATAGTGCAGGACAATATTAGAATTGTTCAGTACAATATCAGAATTGTCAAAACAATGTTATAATTCTCCAGTACAATATTAAAATAGTTCAGGAGAATATTAAAATTCTCCAGTACAATATCAGAATTGTCCAGGACAATTTTAGAATTGTTTAGTACAATTTTAGAATTATCCAGGACAATATTAGAAGTGTCCATGACAATATTAGAAATGTCCAGGGCAATATTAGAAATGTCCAAGACAATATTATAAATATCCAAGACAATATTAGAATTGTTCAGGACAATGTTAGATTGTCCAGGACAATGTTAGAATTGTCTGTAACAATCTCGTAATTGTGCTGGAGTATGGAGATGAGAATTTACAGTTGTGCCTCATAGATGAGATTTAGGCATTCCTT